>CM076573.1:26520512-26649288 GCA_034641835.2 Pinus albicaulis
ATGGAATAGCAAAGCAAATAAAGGATTGAACAACAATTCTGAAATAGAACAGCAAGTCTAAAATGGAACAGCAATTGAATAACTAAGTCCCGCAGGTTGTAACCAAACTTAATCTATTAACTCAAATGCATTCTTTGCAATCAAATAACATTCTTTCACTCTAAAAGCAATTCACACAAATCACACTAATGGAACAGCAATAACTATTAATGAATTATGGAACAGTACTGATAAATCAGAAACGCGCACAACACGAACGTTTAGTATAACAGCTCTGTAACAAAACAGTAAGAACATGCAATTAACTCTTGAAAGGATTAATAACTTGATGCGGAGTCAACACACGATTCTATCTGTAAAAAACCTCAATGATTCAATCTTTAACAAAGCATGTAATATGAACTTATAAAGCATATCAAATTACCAAATAACAATGATAAACAAACCACACAAAAGTCAAGTCGTAATGGTACAGAAGCAAGTGTCCTTCGGGGCCGGGCCCTTAGCCTCCAAGGATACACCGCTTTAAGTTAATCCAGACGCAGAGATGAAATAATCACCAAGCTTTTATTAATGCATCGGTCAAAAATACATTGAACCAGTTCTCAACGAGACTCAATAATCAAAGTTGATGTTTTACAGAAAATTACATAAAAGCGTATCCTATCTATCAAGCTAACAGTGTTGTCCCTTTATATAAAGGTGATGGCGGAGATGTCCAAGTAACATGATAAATAAAGCAGCGATCCCTCAGGATCGAAGATCCTGAGGGATTCGCCAAACTGTTAATTCTTCATCCTTTCCTTTCTTTGGCGCCGAGCTGGTGTCTTCTCCTTCTTTTCCGAGCCGATTTGCTGTACTCTATTTAGCCTTGTTTGCATTCGGTTCTCGTTCAGAGGGACAGCAGTTATCTCGACTTTGTCCTTTCCTTTGGAACGGAAATTCCTCGTTTTCTCCTTTTCCTGTACAGAAAATAACCATTATCAGTGGCTAAGTCTTGCATATCAATTCTCACATGTTTTGTTATGGTTCCTTATTACTTTCCAAATTCATGATACAAAAAGGTTCACAAATTCTATTAAAAAGCCACTGAAATAGTCATCAAAAGCATACCAGCTGAAAACTCAAAAAATTCTCTAGGTGGGTCGCTCCTGAACTGCGTGGGTCGCTCATGTTCCAGGCTGATTTTGAGGTAGCTCCCGACATCAAAATTGAGCTCATGATAGCTCGTTGGAAAGCCCTGGATGTCTACTTTCCAACCCAAGTGGAATTTCTGAATTTGGAGTTGATTTGACCCTCCAAAACCTCATTCTCCCAGAGGTACTTCCTGCTGGTGCAAAAGGTGGCAGCAAGGTGTTTTTTATGGTGTTTTTGAGCTGTTTGACCATCCAGATTTTGTTGAAATGATAAGTTGACTTCAGAGGATGCATATTTAACCATGAAAAATCCAAAAATGTAAAAATATCCTCCAGCAAGTGCCCCAAAAAAATGCGAGCGCATGAGCGCGCGACCCACCTAGCTACAAAACCTGTTTTTAAGACCAAAAATTTGGAAATGACAAAATTTTCCCCGAATTTGCCCAAATTCGGAGCGGAGGTCCTCCATCATGTGTCTTGCCCAGTCAATGAAGCCTCGGCCAAAATCCGAAGTGGATTAGGCCTTTTCCGCCGTCGAAGTGCCTTGCGCAACCTCCTCTTCATGATCCTCATTCTCGCTTTGCAAACATGCATGCGAGCCCAATAATGGCCTTTCATGTGGCGAAGCATGTCTTTGTCTCGGTTGGCCTTTGCCAACAGCTTCTCCAGATGTATATTTACCCGCGTGAGTACAGTATCTCTGTCAGCTGGTGTCATGTCACCGGGCCTCTTTCGATTCCACTGTCTGTCCTCATGGATTTGGCGCACCTCATAAAATGTGAGCTCATCCTCGAGCTGTTTGTTGCGCTGCTCCAAATAGTTAATCACCCACTGAGCCTTCTGCAATTGGTCTTTCAGCTGGTCATTCTCGGCCCTTTGCTCCTGGATGACTTCCCTCAGCTTCGAGCTAGGAGAGCCCGTGTCAACATCAATGACTGTCATATCGGTGTCCCGGCCTCCTGATGGGCCCTCATCATGCATGGGCCTCTTGCCCCTGTCTTGTACCTGTACCTGCACTGGAGAAGAAAACGAGACCCTTTCCACATCACGTGGAGATAGTACTCGCCGTGTCGATGAAGTCGGCAGGACCCCTTCCACCTCACGTGGAGATAGTACCCGCCGTGTCGCTGCAAATAAGGCCCTGTGACCTCGCTGATATGTCTGAACCAAAGGAGTAATGATATGCACAACCTCAAGCATGTCCGGCTGGTGTGAGGGCTCTCCTGCATCATAAACTGACTCAGGAGGCTGCTGTGGCACTCTGAAAAAGTCTCTAGAAATGAAATCCTCCCAAGTGATGCCCTGCTCTGCCAACTGATGTGACACCAAGATTTTGATCAAAGCGAGATGATATATACTCCTGTACTGCTGCACTGGGCTCGTCTTCTTCTGCACAAATGTAACCATCTTCTCTATGTTGCGGTATATGAAATAAGGAATATTCATCATACGCACCCTTGTGAAGTGCATCAGCAAACGAACATGATATGAGAAAAGACGGGCATACCTGCCCTCACAACTAAAATACTGAATGATGAGCCTCATGAGTGGTGCATACTCATCTCTCAAGAATCTGAATGGAAAAACTCTGCTCAAGTAAGCCACATACCCAGTTTTAATGTATGGCTCATAGTGAAATTTCGCTAACTGCTTACCCTTGCTCCATTCCTCGCCTATGTTCGGTATGCCAGTGGCTTGAGCAATAGTCAAAGGTGATACAATGAAATCAACCCCAGCAAGGCTTACCCGATCACCCCGTAAATGAAGAACGAACAGACGTGCTAATTCACGATGAGGCAGGGTTTGTACAACCATCTCACAAAATCTGAAACATGACAAGAACCGAAAACAATCCATAGCTAATGGACATGCCTGCAACCGAGCCAAAGAAGTAGGCTCCTCTCTGCGATGATCACCACTTCTATTTTCTCTGCGGGAACCCCGTGGCACATTACCTTCAGCCACCGAATCACTGCCTGACCCTGGCTCATATTCTGACTCTGTCTCTGACATGTCTCTGATCAAACTTTTGGCAATGTGTATGCTGATATGAATGCAGTGAAAGCAAAATTAGGATGTATGTTTAACACTCAACCAATATCCCACCGCCAAAGCACTATCATGAATCAAATTGGCGGGATAAAATCTCTCGCTCAAATGGACTCGAAAGGCACCATCTCTCGTTTTTAAAGGCACTGAGTCGATTCCGGCCAATCTGGGCGCTCAAACCAAATTAAACTCGTGTTCGTGTGTCGCGCAGCTCGTTAGTCGCGGCACCTGTGTGGGTCGCGCACCTGCAAACCCACAGTGCTGAACTGACTCTGCGTGGGTCGCGCAGCCCAGGTGGGTCGCTCTCCCTCAACTTGGGTCGCGCAGCCCTAAAACTCTGTCTACGCCCTTCAAAAGTCTGAAATCAGCCCTCAACTTTGCAAATACGATTTGGGAGGTATGAATTTGGTTCAAATAAACTTGCTTGGCTTTATACATCTCACAAATATCTTCACAATCAGATTTTATTTCAAATCAAACTTCAAACCCATATCACAAATGTTTTTGTAATTTTCACTTTGGCTTTTTCAAATACAAACTTCCTTTGGCTTTTTTTTTGAGGTCGATACTAATGATTTTATTGTCTTCTTGCAGGGATATGACTATCTTGGCTAGAGAAAAGACCAGGAGTTAGCTTTTGACAATGTCTTCATGGCGGAACAATTACAATTTATTACAAAATGATAATGACAAATTTCTAGTTCCAAAACAGGGTTTTGGACTAAAAATGTATTTTTTAAGAAAATGCCGATGATAATAAAATAGAAATCACAAGTGCTGGACTTTCCTCACCATGCAGGCTTTATGACTAGTATATAAATAACTCAAAAACCCTAGACACCAAGACCTAGGACACTTATCGACAATTTTAATGACCCATATATCATGAAAATAACTATGAATACTCAAATAAAATTTTAGTAAGAGCCAAGAGGTATAAGATGAGGAAACAAAAGACGACAGACCCCCACGTCAGTTCATGGCATGATCCTAGTGAAATGCAACGAAGTGGAACAAGCGAGCCACCTAATAATGAATATGCACAAGACGAAATGATCACTGACGGAGGGCTGCAAGGACCGACTCTAACATTGGCTCCAATGGGGATGGTGGCTCCATGGAGATGCCAAGAACAGCAGATGTCTGGGGGAGTCAGACAGTGCCTCTCATCCATTGGGCGATGGAATCATTATTTCAACCTGACAAGACAAACTTGGACAATTTTATTAACTCATGTATTTGACTAACCATGGACCTAATTTGAGGGTTTACTCACTAGACAAAAACTCGACATGACGATCAAAACCCTCTGAATGATGGTACACTCAGCCGAATGGCGACATGGACTGTCATTTGGACAAAATTTGAAAAGAGTGAAGACCAACCCTAGACCTAATGCCTAGTGATCAAATTTTGCTTGAAGACTCATTGAAATGACAAAATTTGACCTTGACACCTTAAAATCACTTTGTAAGAGCATGTTTGATCACTGGAGAAAGGCTGCAAAGACTGACACTAACATTGGCTCCAATGGGGATGGTAGCTCCTTGGAGGTGCCAAGAACTACAGATCTTTGGAAGAGCAGACAAGTGCCTTCATCCATTGGGAAAAGGCTCTTCTTTGGATTCAGCGAAATGCCATATTTTCTGCACTTCTGGAAAACAATTTTCAGATGATATAAGTGTTCCTCATCAGAATTAGAAAATACAGTTAGATCATCAAGGTAAACAACCAAAAACACATCTTTCTCATTGGCAAAAGCCATGTCCATTGCACGCTGAAAGGTAGCACCTGCATTCTTTAAACCGAACGGAATCTTTGCGTAATGAAATGTTCCCCAAGGAGTGGTGAACGCAGTCTTGTCACGATCATCTTCCTGCACTAAAATCTGATTATAACCTGAGTATCCATCGAGTAGTGACATCCTTGATGCTCCCACTACTCGCTGCAATATGTGATCCATCTTTGGCAGCGGATAATTATCCTTTAATGATACCTTATTCAGATTTCTGAAGTCAATACATAAACGGATCTCACCTGTCTTCTTTCTCACGGGCACCAAGTTTGATATCCAATCTGAAAAACGAATAGGTACAATGATTCCTGACTTATACAACCTATTTACCTCTTTTTCGATCGATGGTAGCAGCTTTGGATTGATCCTCCTCAACTTTTGACGAAAAGGCTTCGGATTTGGTTTGATGGGAATAGTATGCTGGATGATATTGGTATCATATGTTTTAAGATCTGAATAATCCCACGCAAACACATCAGAAAATGAAGATAACAATTTCACGTATTCTGCTCTTACCTTTGGTGACAATGACTTTGACAATTTCACCATCTTGGGATTCTTAGCTGTCCCAATATTTACCTCTTCGACACCTTTCTCTGTTGGCCTCAATGTAGGCTTACGAGCTACATCATCCCGATCAAACAACTCTTCCAAAGGAATCAATCCCTTAGGAATGATGTTATCCTTTAGTTGCAGCACATCCATTTGATTTATCTGTATGTCATCGATACCATCATCAAATTCTGTATCTATGGAGGTATCTTTAAACTTACCCTTATTCTGCAGAAATTCACTAATCTCCTCATCATCCTCAAAAACTTGCCAACATCGCTGATTGTCTGGAACGGTGGGTCGATGTTTCACATGTATCTCAAACTTGTTGCTGGAATTCATTGGAATCTTAAGATTGCTTGCTGCTTTAGCAAGTCCATCAGCAACACCATTTTGTATGCGGGGCACACATGTTAAAGTATAATCAGAAAATAACTTCAGAATATCCAAAACTGCATTTCGGTAAGCCCTCATGCGAGGATGTTTAGCCTGAAACTCACCTTTAACTTGCTTTATCACTAATTCTGAATCGCCATATACCGCAATCCTTTTCGCATTCAGCTTCTTGAGAATTTTAAGACCAGCAATAAGAGCCTCGTATTCCGCTTCATTGTTTGAACAATCGAATGCAAGCTTGTAAGAACACACTCTCACATTGCTCGGAACTTTATCAGGAGCGAAAATTGGACTTCGAATCCACACACCAATCCCAGCACCATCGCTGCCCACTGCACCATCAAAATCCATGGTCCAAAGACCATTTTCATCGTCCTCTAAATGCTGAAACTGTGTCGGCTCTGTTTTTCCTGTTTGCTGCCCATTGTCTCCAGCTGATTGCTCCAAAACAACTTGTTTTTTTCTTCTTTCTTTTTGCAAAACTTCTCTGAAATTCTCATTTATTTCTGGTATGTCTTCTGCCTGAACTAATTGACTTTATACATCATTAAAACTATCAGCAAGCAACACAAACGACTCTAAATCAGTATGTACATAGTTCACAGGATGATTGACTGGCTTCTCTTTGCTAGTTATCATGTATTTCATCTTCTGCTCACGATACAACTTTCTCATTTGACCGAAGACCGGAATTGTAGCATAAGAGAAATCTAATTGAAGTGTACCTTTCAACTTTGCCCCCCAAGATCTTGCAAGGAGCATCCCGAAACGTGGAGGAATGTCAGCAACCACCACATCCATCAAAACATTCTTCGCTGGAATTTGATCCAAACTTACCACCAAATCTTTGATGAGTCCTATACACTTTACCCGGCTAGAATCGAATGAATACAAATCATGATACTCTCTTGTAATGTCTAATCCCAACTTCTCCATGATTGCCTTTGGCATCAAATTGTGTGAAGCACCCGAATCGAGCATAGCATTATGCAATATATATTCATGCAACCTCAAACTGATGTAAAAAGGAGGAACATTACTGTCAGGAGACTCACCATTCAATGCAGGCCCAAAAATCAATTCCGGCTGATCATCCTCAACATTTACTGTGTCAATCATTGGATCAAAGTTCATAATTTTGGTGACTTGACTACGGTAGCTGCTGTTCTTCATAATCTCCGTCAAAGGAATGGATATTTTCAGTTTGGAAATTTCATTTTCCAAGCTAAATGCTGAAACCTTCTCAACCTCTTTAATTGGAATCTCCTTCTTTTCAGCTTTGTCTTTCACTATACTTGACTGATTTACCTTTTCAGCTGATGATACTTTACTTGCTGCGGGGTCAATTGTCTCTTTCCCTCTTTTCTGTGGTATTGGTGAATCTGTCTTTGGTGCTGAAGCTTCCTTTCTTTTCTGAATGGGATTTATAGGCACATCTCGATTCCTCAATGAATATTGTTTCTGTTGAGCAGTCAATGCATTCAAATATCCTCTTTGGTATTCATCTGACTCTTCTTCTAAATCAGCATCATTTGTTAAGATAAAATCCTCATCTTTCTGAACAACTGAACTTTCACCATACTCCTCTTCCTCAGTAATATAAATAGGCAAATCATCAGGAGTGAAGAAATGATTTTGCTCACCCGACACATCATCATCATCATCGGAATCATGACTTACAAAATTCTGCAAAAGAGGAGTCTTAACTTGCTGTTGGGCTGCTGGCTCTTGAGCTCTTTGTTCACGCTGCTTAATTCTGAATTGTGGTTGCTGCTGGCCACGGAAATTTGGATTTCGAAACTGTGTTTCTGCCTTGTCAAGATTTATTCTTCTTAAAGCCTTTTCCAACTCACGAGCTAAGTGTTGTTCTGATATAGATGTAGAAGGCTCTTCCTTTATTGTCACTCTTTTCTCTGCTTTCAACCGTGCTCTTTTATCATTCAGATTTGCCTCAACACTAACAACGACCTTCTGCATATCTTCTAAAGTAGGTGGATCTCTATCACGAAGGGAATAAGCCATCTCCGGATCAAAACCATCCGGGAATTTAAGGAGAGCAGATTTTTTGGACGGTCTCAAATCATCTGGAATAGCATTATACACTGTATTGAATCTAATAATATAATCCTGAACCGACTCACCAGGATTACGTTTGAGATTTGTATATTCTTAAGTAATCTGCAGCGGATCCTTTTTCATCTCCCATCGGTCTAAAAACTACCTCTGAAGTTCTGCCAATGTATCTATGCTTCTTTGTGGCAAGGCTCTGAACCATTTCCGTACCTCTCCTCCAAAGGTTTGCACAAAAAGCCTCATGGTCACATTTTCTTCATCAATCTCGAAACGATCAAAGAAATCTGCCATATTGTCTACATGCTGTTGTGCAGGAAGACTCTGAGGAGTGCCATCAAATGTCGGGATCTTACTCTGATAGTCTGCGGGCATATCATTCAACTGCTGGGGTAACACAAGGGGTGCAAAACGAGCAGCCATAGCTCTTGGTGGATTGAAAACAATCTGTTGTCGAGGAGATACAGGAGGAGTAGGAGTAGTAGGTCTATGAGATGTATTCAATGGAAACGGAGAAAATACTATTGATTGCTGATCAGAAAACTCAGGCTGAACCGGGATGGTAGGGACAAAAGGAGGTTCAGTAGGGATCCGTGAACTTGATGCAATTTCAAATGGGTCAAGAACTTGTGAAGCAGATTCAGTAAATTCAAAAGTATTAGTATCCTCAATAGAACTTTGCAGCTGTCTATCCAAGTACTGTGAAACGAATCTATATTGCAAATCTTCAGTAAACAATGGATCTGGGACTAATCTTGATAATTCAGTTTCGGAAAAATTCACAAACAAGGATGTTTCAAACCGTGCATCAAAGGGGATTTCATCAACATATATGATTTTGACAGGACAGGATGCAGATCGGGTAAGCACTCTAGAACTCTCAAAACTCAATTGGCTTTCTCTTTCAGAACTCTCTTGACTGCCTTGTTTTCTAAGGGTCCTTGGAATTAGATTCGGATTTTCGAAGATTGTTGGTGGATCGGGGTCAGGATTCGCCCTAGTATTTCTTCTTGAAGCCAGTGTATTGATCTTCTCGGAAAACAAAAATTACAAGGAACACAATCAATTATTTTCAGCCTTTCGACTTCTAGACTCAATCATCCAAAAGGTCTAGAACGAAAAAGTATACTGGGGTGATTTACAAATCAAGTATTGAACACACAAGCTTACCGGAGATCGACTGAAGTAGCGTTTATCTACTTCCGCTTATGCATAACAAAAGCGTTTCGAAAGCTACCTGGCGTGACTTCAGACTCCGTCTAAGACTCGTGGAACAAACACATCAACAAGCAAACCATTGAGATGTTTTCCCCAGTATGGTCGCCACTATGTTATCACTCAAATCTACCTCAGGCTGAAATGAAGTAAAACTCAAGGCTACATCAAACCACGCTCAGCCTCGTAGCTAGCCCTACGAGGACAGGAGAGGGCTCTCTCCGTCAATCTCGAGAAAATTAGCAATAGGATGCGAGATGACTTACAATAAGAACTGATTTTAGGCTAGTAAAGAGATAGGTATGTTTGATTTTTGATTTTTTGGGTTTTCGCTGGAGTAATGGGAAAACAAATTTTGGGTCTGGGGATAAGGTCAGACCTTTGCAGAGTTCAAGCTGGGGCGAGGTAGGTGATGATCTTGATGCTTTAAATTGGATTTATGGATAGATTAGACTGACGAGGAGCTGAAGAGGGAAAAGAAGAACTTGGATCCTCTCCAAACAGCTGAAAACATATAGAACTAACTGAATTCAAAGGCCAAGCACTGTAAACAATGGATTCAACCTTATTCACTCATTCAATTTAGTTCAGAAGCATAATGAAAGGACGGCATACATTAACATGAAGAAACTTACAGTAAAAAAAGAAGAAACATCATCAAGAACAGAACACCACAAGGATCCCAACAAGTGCCGCAAAACCCTGATCTTTCCTTAGCCAAAATATGAAAAATATGTACAATGATATCAAAAGTATCCCAAGAGTCCAACCTCTCCAACCTCTGAAAATGATTGAGAAATTACAATATATAGATCACTATAACACCTTTCCCCACCTCTAGGGGTCGAATTCCCTCTTCAGGGATCAGTTTCAACCAATTCTAATCATGGAACTACAATCTAGGCAGCTAACAACTTGCCTCTAAAAGAGTGGAAACCGATCCATTACATGATTTTTTACTCATTTGAGAGTGAATCTTCTAGAAGAGATAAAAATAAGCCAAAGTTACATGCCAAACATGAATTTACATCATAAAAACCCAAGAATTCTATCCATAGGCAAAACTGGTCCAAAATAGGCGAAATACTGAGCTGGCAGCTGAAAACTCAAAAATTCTCAAGGTGGGTCGCTCCTGAACTGCGTGGGTCGCTCATGTTGCAGGCTGATTTTGAGGTAGCTCCTGACATCCAAATTGAGCTCATGATAGCTCGTTGGAAAGCCCTGGATGTCTAATTTCCAACCCAAGTGGAATTTATGAATTTGGAGTTGATTTGACCCTTCAAAACCTCATTCTCCCAGAGGTACTTCCTGCTGGTGCAAAAGGTGGCAGCAAGGTGTTTTTTATGGTGTTTTTGAGCTGTTTGACCATCCAGATTTTGTTAAAATGCTAAGTTGACTTCAGAGGATGCATATTTAACCATGAAAAATCCAAAAATGTAAAAATCTCCTCCAGCAAGTGCCTCAAAAAAAATGCGAGCGCAAGAGCGCGCGACCCACCTAGCCACAAAACCTGTTTTTTAGACCAAAAATTTGGAAATGACAAAATTTTCTCCGAATTTGCCCAAATTCGGAGCGGAGGTCCTCCATCATGTGTCTTGCTCAGTCAATGAAGCTTCGGCCAAAATCCGAAGTGTATTAGGCCTTTTCCGCCGTCGAAGTGCCTTGCGCAACCTCCTCTTCATGATCCTCATCCTTGCTTTGCAAACATGCATGCGAGCCCAGTAATGGCCTTTCATGTGGCGAAGCATGTCTTTGTCTCGGTTGGCCTTCGCCAACAGCTTCTCCAGATGTATATTTACCCGAGTGAGTACAGTATCTCGGTCAGCTGGTGTCATGTCACCGGGCCTCTTTCGATTCCACTGCATGTCCTCACGGATTTGGCGCACCTCATAAAATGTGAGCTCATCCTCGAGCTGTTTGTTGCGCTGCTCCAAATAGTTAATCACCCACTGAGCTTTCTGCAATTGGTCTTTCAACTGGTCATTCTCGGCCCTTTGCTCCTGGATAACTTCCCTTAGCTTCGAGCTAGGAGAGCCCGTATCAATATCAATGACTGTCATATCGGTGTCCCGACCTCCTGATGGGCCCTCATCATGCATGGGCCTCTTGCCCCTGTCTTGTACCTGTACCTGCACTGGAGAAGAAAGCGAGACCCTTTCCACATCACGTGGAGATAATACTCGCCGTGTCGATGAAGTCGGCAGGACCCCTTCCACCTCACGTGGAGATAGTACCCGCCGTGTCGCTGCAAATAAGGCCCCGTGGCCTCGCTGATATGTCTGAACCAAAGGAGTAATGATATGCCCAACCTCAAGCATGTCCGGCTGGTATGAGGGCTCTCCTGCATCATAAACTGCCTCGGGAGGCTGCTGTGGCACTCTGAAAAAGTCTCTAGAAATGAAATCCTCCCAAGTGATGCCCTGCTCTGCCAACTGATGTGACACCAAGATTTTGATCAAAGCGAAATGATATATACTCCCGTACTGCTGCACTGGGCTCCAAAAATTTGGAAATGACAAAATTTTCTCCTGGACCTGGGTCTAAATCTTGAGGCTGAGACCTCCCATCATGTATCCTGCCCAGTCCACGAAGCCTCGGCCAAAATCCGAAGTGGATTAGGCCTTTTCCGCCGTCTTAGTGCTTCGCGCAACCTCCTCTTCAGAATCTTCATTCTCGCTTTGCAGACATGCATGCGAGCCCAATAATGGCCTTTCATGTGACGAAGCATGTCTTTGTCTCAATTGGCCTTCGCCAACAATTTCTCCGTATGTATATTTATCTAGTGAGCATGTGATTTCACACTGTGTCATGTCATCAAATTTCTCATTCCACCGCTCGTCTCACTGATTTACGACTTAAAATGTGGGAGCCTTATCTCTAGCCGTTTACAGCCTAAGCCCAAATAGTTAATCACCCACCGAGCTTTGTCTCTGCACTGATCTTTTCACCGGGTTTGTCTTCGTGCCTCGCTCCCCCGATAACTCTGGCTTCGAGCTAGAGGAGCTCAGGATTAACATCAATGATCACAGACGCAGAACCCGTCTCGATGGGGTTCTATCATGATGGGCCTCTTGCCCCTGTCTTGTACCTGTACCTGCACTGGAGAAGAAAGCGAGACCCTTTCCACATCACGTGGAGATAGTACTCGCCGTGTCGATGAAGTCGGCAGGACCCCTTCCATCTCACGTGGAGATAGTACCCGCCGTGTCGCTGCAAATAAGGCCCTGTGGCCTCGCTGATATGTCTGAACCAAAGGAGTAATGATATGCCCAACCTCAAGCATGTCTGGCTGGCGTGAAGGCTCTCCTGCCTCATAAACTGCCTCGGGAGGCTGCTGTGGCACTCTGAAAAAGTCTCTAGAAATGAAGTCCTCCCAAGTGATGCCCTGCTCTGCCAACTGATGTGAAACCAAGATTTTGATCAAAGCGAAATGATATATACTCCTGTACTGCTGCACTGGGCTCATCTTCTTCTGCACAAATGTAACCATCTTCTCTATGTTGCGGTATATGAAATAAGGAATATTCATCATACGCACCCTTGTGAAGTGCATCAGCAAACGAACATGATATGAGAAAAGACGAGCATACCTACCCTCACAACTGAAATACTGAATAATGAGCCTCATGAGTGGTGCATACTCATCTCTCAAGAATCTGAATGGAAAAACTCTACTCAAGTAAGCTTTATATCCAGTTTTAATGTATGGCTCATAGTGAAATTTCTCTAACTGCTGACCCTTGGTCCATTCCTCGCCCATGTTCGGTATACCAGTGGCTTGAGCAATAGTCAAAGGTGACACAATGAAATCAACCCCAGCAAGGCTTACCCGATCACCCCGTAAATGAAGAACAAACATACGTGCTAATTCACGATGAGGCCGGGTTTGTGCAACCATCTCACAAAATCTGAAACATGACAAGAATCGAAAACAATCCATAGCTAATGGACATGCCTGCAACCGAGCCAAAGAAGTAGGCTCCTCTATGCGATGATCACCACTCCTATTTTCTCTGCGGGAACCCCGTGGCACATTACCTTCAGCCACCGAATCACTGCCTGACCCTGGCTCATATTCTGACTCTGTCTCTGACATATCTCTGATCAAACTTTTGGCAATGTGTACACTGATATGAATGCAGTGAAAGCAAAATTAGGATGTATGTTTAACACTCAACCAATATCCCACCGCCAAAGCACTATCAAGGAATCAAATTATGGATAAAATCTCTGCTTCAAATGGACTGAAAAGGCACCATCTCTGTTTTGAATGCAAATGAAATTTTGACCAAATAGGAGCAGGCAACCTGTTTTGAAGGCAACTGGAGTCGATTCCGAGCCAATCTGGGCGCTCAAACTCAATTCCAAAACTCTGTGTCTGCGTGGGTCGCGCAGGCTCTGTTTGGGTCGCGCAGCCCAGGTGGGTCGCGCACCTGCAAACCCACAGTGCTGAACTGAGTCTGCGTGGGTCGCGCAGCCCTAAAACTCTGTCTACGCCCTTCAAAAGTCTGAAATCGGCCCTCAACTTTGCAAATGCGATTTGGGAGCAATGAAATCGGTTCAAATGAACTTGTTTGGCTTTTATAATGTCACAAATATCTTCACAATCAGATTTTATTTCAAATCAAACTTCAAACCCATATTACAAATGTTTTTGTAATTTTCACTTTGGCTTTTTCAAATACAAACTTCCTTTGGCTTTTTTGAGGTCGATACTAATGATTTTATTGTCTTCTTGCAGGGATATGACTATCTTGGCTAGAGAAAAGACCAGGGGTCTGCTTTTACAATGTCTTCATGGCGGAACAATTACAATTTATTACAAAATGATAATGACAAATTTCTAGTTCCAAAACAGGGTTTTGGACTAGAAATGTATTTTTTTAAGAAAATGTCGATGATAATAAAATAGAAATCACAAGTGCTGGACTTTCCTCACCATGCAGGCTTTATGACTAGTATATAAATAACTCAAAAACCCTAGACACCAAGACCTAGGACACTTATCGACAATTTTAATGACCTCATATATCATGACAATAACTATGAATAATTTTTTGAAGAAAATTTTTAAAATAGCGCTGCAAGTATAATATGAGGAAACAAAAGACGACAGACCCCCACGTCAGTTCATGGCATGATCCTAGTGAAATGCAACGAAGTGGAACAAGCGAGACACCTAATAATGAATATGAAAAAGACGAAATGATCACTGACGGAGGGCTGCAAGGACCGACTCTAACACTTGTATTTGCTTAAAAGGAACCCTTGAACGAAAAAACTATGTTTGAAGTCATTATCATTTTTGCAGAAACTCCACATAAAGTGAGGTAAAAAAATGACAATAAGCTCTCTGGATATAGATGACTAAAAATAAAATTGAAAATTTTAATTATACTTGTAATAATTTATTAGACTCTTGTAATCCAATGTCTATTTCTACCAATAGTCTAAAAACAAATCATAAAAAATCCAAATTATTTCCTTACAATAGAAATTCTTCTCCTTACCTTTTTACATCATTTATGGCATTTGGAGATGCAGGAACAACGAGATCTTTGAACATAAGAAGGTGGATACTAGGTAATCTTTAATGGGGATCGTGGCAAACTTTTCTAAGATAGGGCCCAAGAAGTGTGCTAACAAATCGAGACATATTATCAAACATGATGTGTGGAAAAAGCTTCTAGTTGGATTCTTTGATGGTGCTTGCAACAGTAGACATTGTGGATGTGGAGCCCTCGTTGTTAGGGAAGCTAGACGTTACTTTCATTTTTTGTGTGAAGGTGGCATGAGTACAAACAATTGGAAAAAAACCATTTCTCTTTGGAGTCTCCTTTACTTGGCACAATAACTTAACATCAAAGACCTACAGATATTTGGGGATTCAAAAGGCTGCATTGATTGTATCAAATGGCTCATCTTCTTTCAGCCTCCATTGATGTCATACTAGATGAAGCCCGTTCTCTCTTTAGAGCGCTCATTTGAACACGTCTCTTATGAATACATATGCTAGGAACAAAACAACATTGCCGAAATGCTCTCCAAAAGGTGTGACGGGAACACTTGGGGTCATCTACGTTTTCTCATACAAACAAGACATCAAGGTTGATACTGGCAGTATTCAAATTTCCTAATTTCTATGTCTTTGAATTTGGAAACATGAGAGATAATATGTTTTTTTGAAGGATTTTTTATGACTGCAATCAGCTTTATTTTTATGAGAATCGATCCATATGAGTGAATGTAAGTGGTAGTTTTTCCTTTTTTGTTTTTGGAACCAATATTTTATATACACGTGGTAGGTTGAAAGCTATGTTTTTTTAAGAAGACTCGGGATGATCAGAAAGGATAAAGATCTAGGTATATGTACTCTCTTTTTTAATATATAAAATATAGCGTATTTTTTCTTATGGAAAAAAAAAACTGAATCACTTGAGATAATACACTATTTTTGAATCTGTAAATTTTTCCCATGTCCAATGCTACCAATAGTATCCAAAATTTTATCAAAATAAATCATAAGAAAATCCAAATTATTTCGTGTACAACAGATTCATTTGAGATAATAGGACAACGCTGAAAGGTGCTCTAACTCTTGAATAAAAGATAACATTTTAAAAGATTACTCGACCAAATCCATTCATGGAGATTCAATAGAAAAACAAATGTTTAAAAAATGGTGTAAATAACATGTTTAGGGATTGAATGGAGAAAATATATCACCAAATTGTGCCCACCAAATCTAAAATAGTATGAGATACATGTCATTAACATTATAAAATTCAGTGACAATCTTGAAAAAAATATCACATACGGTATTTTTTAAAACAAATTTCCCCCTTCAATTTAATGTAACTCTTAGGAAAAGTTTAAATTTGCTAACAAAAACCAAAAGGAAATGACCATCTTATTAAGACCTTAATATAACAATCCAGAACATTATAAATATATAGCATTTTAAATAAAAGGGGAAAATTTCCCACTGTCATGATGTAGAACTTGTACAAAACCTTGTTCATGATGTAATCACTGACAGATCTGAATTTTTTTATCTCGCACCAGTTGATGGAAAAATGGAAAATCAGAGGCCATAATACCAGTAATATCTAATTAATAATTAGAAGACAATTAGAAGAGCATAAATTTATTTTTTAACTAATAAAATATTTGTTTTAGAAACATGAATAAAAATTAAATTATAAGAAAAATTACTAAACAAGACAAATACAAATAGAAAACTCGTTGGAAACATGTTGATATTGCATGCAACCCACTTGTCCCTCTATGAATATCCCACACAATTATTCATCGTCCACCTCTGGGGATCTCACTGCTGCTTTCCCTAGGAAACTTTTTTTTTTCCAGCAGAAAAAACTTCTGGTTTATATTATGTACCAGATCAAGAGTTAAATACTTCTCCAAAAGTAATACATTCATTTTCATCATATGGAAAAGTTCCAGATCAAAAGATTAACTATTTTAAACAACTAACACATAGCCTTAAGTAGACCGAGGCTTTTACATACTAAATATTCCAAACAAAAGTTCAAATTAAAAAAAAAACGAGATCATCAAAAATAGGCGCCAGTCATGCCCTCCCTGTCCTGTTGAATCATAAAGAGAATAGTGCATATCTCCAAAAACTCCCTGCAAACCTTTCTTCAATAATCTATCTTCCTGATAGTTTTTTTCCCTGAAAATATGATTGAACTGTATAAACGAGAAAGATGTTCTTAAGTGTTTGATCCTTTCAAGCCATGCCTTCAGGTTTCCTGAATTTAATGCAGTGCCCTTATTAAGATGATCTATGAGTATTTTTGAATCTCCATATACCCACAAATCCTCAATACTTAGGTGATTTTCAAGCCACATTAAACCCCATAGTGCCAAGACTTCCACCCTCATATTAGTTCCTAAACCTCCATACCAGTAAATTTTATAATGGAAATTTGGTGAGATCATCAACCAAGCTCCACACCCACACTGGGATTGTTGAGAGGCTCCATCAAAGAAATCCATCGGAAAGTGAATCTCATGCAGTCTCGTTCTTATTTACATATCCACATGGGGTTTCAATGAAATTTTCGTAGCATCCCAATTTTGGTAGAAAGATCTTGCAATCTTCTCTGGGCTACAACATTCTTCCTCAAAGAGCCACTTATTTCTACGACACCAGATATGCCAGTGATAAATCACCAAAATATTCGTCAATGTTGCATTTCTTTTGTGCCACCATAAGATAAAATATGTTATGTTTGACAGAGCTGGTATCTTCAGCTTGAAGAAACTTCCCAGAATTTCCAGTACTCTCCTTGCAATGACACAGTCATAGAAAAGATGAAAATTATTCTCAACTCCTCCCATGCATAATATGTGGAAACTCGGCCCTATCCATCCTTTCTTTTGAAGGACATCCCATGTTAGATTTCCCCCCCAGAGAACCAGCCATAGTAAAATCGTCATTCTTGTTTGTGCACTGTTCTTCCAGATTTTCCTATAGACACTAATCTTTGTGATTGAGGCTGTTGTGCTCAATAAATTTTTGTAGGAGTCCCTCACAACTGGCATATTGAATTTTTTTATCCCCTCCAAACAACCTCATCTCCTCCTCTATTCAATAGCAAACCCTGTCTCCTTAATTACTCATTGTACTCCTCCCATTCCTCCCTTATATGCCCCTGCAAATTTAAATCCTCATTTATCTTCCATCTTGGGCTTCCATTGAGCGATTCTTTTACTGCTTGAACCAAAAAGAAATACCCCTTTCCATTGAGTTGTCAAATGAGATCAGCACTGAGAGGTACAGAGTTCGGAGACCCTCGCAACCCATAGTGTCCAATTAATATCTTGGCCCCGTAACCAAAATGCCATTTTAAATTAGCAGAGAAACAAGGCCATTTTTGTTTAAAACCATTCCAGATTATCGACCCCACCCTAAGGTTTTTCCATCCCAGCAAATAAAAGTCTTCCATTCCACCATTCTTTAAATACTTATTCCTAATTATCTCATTCCATATGCCTTTAGAGTTTAGGCCTCCCCAAATAGACTTCATAATGAGAGCTTTTCCAAATAAATGTAAATGTTTTAGTCCCCAACCTCCACATTCCGTAGGCTTCATTATCAATTCCCATTTTTCTAAATTCATCTTTCCTTCCTCCTTGCCTCCATTCATAATAATTCTCCTTATAATTTTTAGTACCTTTGTAGGGATCACATAAATATGGGCCCAATATACCATTATTTGTTGTAAGACCACCTGTGCCAAAGTAAGTCTTCCACGTTTAGACAACCACCTTGCGGTCCAACCCTGAATTCTTTTTCTTACTTTGTCTATCATCCATTGCCATTCCTTAATCCCATATTTGTTGGGTTTCATATGGAACCCCAAGTATTTGAAACCCAGACTCAAAGGGTCGATTTTTATGTTGAACATAGCTCCTATCGACACAACCAATTCCTCACCCTCCTCCTCGTGATAAATGAAATATTTTTCATTATTAGACAACATTCCTGTGGCCCTACAGAACTTAGTAAATATTTCATGAAAGTCTTGCCACACCTTCATATTCAGCATTCCAAAAAGAAAAATGTCATCCACAAAGAGATTATGAGTTATCTCCCTGCACTGTGAAATACTAATCCCCCTTATGCATTCCCAACTAACAACCCTACTTAACTGAGTACTAAGAGTATCCATTACGAGAATAAACAAAAGAGGGCAAAGAGAAAAACCTTGCCTTAAACCACAGCCAGGCTTGAAAAATCTTGTTTCTACACCATTGATAATAACAACCATGGATGTATTACTAACACACCCCATAATCCAGTTAACTGACAACCTATCAAGGCCAATCTTATATAAAATAAGCCTAAGCAGCCCCCAGTCAACCCTGTCATAGGATTTACTGAGATCCAATTTCATAACCAGCGCCTTCAATTTCCTTGAGTGTATCGAATGAATGACCTCCTGGGTGGAGGCCACCGCGCCATGAATGCTACTATCCTTAAGAAACATGCTTGTTCAAGAGAAATAAATCTGGATAATACTTTCTTGATCTTTTCTGCTATGGTCTTTGAGATGACTTTATACAAAGTTTTGCATAAAGAAATCGGTCAAAAATCATCAAAGGATTTCGCCTCTTTAGTTTTTGGAATCAAAGTTAACAATGTATAATTTATGGCTCCACTCACCTTGCATGTAGTTTTTTCTTCCTCCACCATGTCCCAAATGTGATCAACAAAGAGTTCCAAAAAGTAAATGAAAAAATCCGGGGTCCACCATTGGGCCCTGGACTTTTATCAACCAAAAATGATTTTAAGACCATTAATATTTCCTCTTTTCTTATCGTCTTCCGAAATTCCTGTAAGTTACTATCTTCAAACATTTTTGGGATCTCCTTCACTACCCACATCTGTTCCTCATAACATTTCCCTCCTGAGACTTATAAAGAGTATTGAAGGTAATTTATCGCTTCATAATGTATCTCTTTCTAAGAATTATATAAAATTCCATTTACATTGATCCTCCATATTGAATTTTTATTTTTTCTCCCTATTGCAAAAGCATGAAAAAACCTCATGTTCTTGTTGCCTTCACGTAACCATAATACTCTACTTTTAAGTCTCCATGACTTCTCTTTGATTAAGAGAATTTTTCTCGTTTCCTCCTCCATCACCTTCAATCTTTCCCAAAGCCCATCCCTTGGGTTATCCTCCTCCATTTCTTTCAGCAATTGAATAGTCTCCATTTCACATGCTTTTAAGGATGTATTCATCTCTTCCTTCTTAACCCTCTCCCATTGTTGAACCTTTCTTTTTAAACTTCTCAGAAACTCTGATAGGTAATCCATAGCCGATATGTTTCCACCTCGCGGATTTTGACTCATATGTTGTTCCACCATCCTTTGAAAATAAGTTTCTTGAAGGCACACACGATTGAATTTAAAGGGATAACCCCCAGGGATATTGTCAAAAGACCACTCCAAAATAATTGGGAGATGTTCTGAAATTAAAACATCACCATTAAACACCATCCAATCCCCCATCTTGACAAATAATTTTTCTTTAACAAAAAATCTATCTATTCTCTTATAAATAGCCTCCCTTCCCTTTCTACCATTATACGACGTTGGGCCTGGGTCCTTGAAACTTAAATCACACAGGAAATGTGTTTTAAAAATCTTTGAAAAGTCTATCGCTAGTTGATCCTTCCTTTCCTTATCCCCCCATATCTCCCCTTCGTTCAGAGATAGATTGAAATCTCCCGCGATAATCAAGTTATCCAAGTTGAGAATACCATACTTCTCCATTCTTCACTAGAAAGATAACCTATTTTTATATAGCGCATAAATATTAATAAAGTGAATCCGCTGCTCAAATCCCCTAATAAAACCCGATAAGATTATCCCACAAAAAAATCCATATGCCCTCATGGTTGCGACAAAAGGATCCCACATGACTAATTAGCCCCCTGAACGACACACTGCATCCTTTGCCCCCAAGTGCCAATCTCGGAACCTAGCTCAAAAACATGAAGTTGATTTTTCAGCATCATGCATTGACTCTTTAATAAAAACCAAAGAAGGCCTTCTAGATCTAATAAACTGACACATAGAAAAAAATTTCTTCATCCCCCCCAAATCCCTGATATTCAACGATACCCGAACAGTCATGATGCATCCTCCTTAGGGTTAATCGCTCTAAGAACCCTTTCAAGTGCTAAAGTCATTGGTATGTCCCTAAAGAGACTCTCATCCCCAATCCCCTTTTCACCAGATGAGGATAGTGACTTTTGTTTTTATACGGGGCCTCCCTTTCTCCTTACATCTCGTGACATTTGAAGTTGACGAAGGGCTTATATTCAGAGGTGGAGAAGAAAGCCCACCCTTATCAACTCTAAGGGGGATCGGATTAGCCTCTAGAGCTAAAAGCATCAACTCGATGTCACTTCTGACCAAGTTTATGGGTGACTGGGTGGACGACACTGTGACAGGAGAAAAGGGTTCCTTAATGTTAGTGGCAAGGTCTATAGTTGCAGCTTCAGAATTGGTAATAAAGGAGAATGATTCCATTAAATCCGGGGGCACCGTCGCTAAAATAGATAAACCCTGACCAAAGGACAGTGGATGATGAATCAACATATATTGCTTATCTGACAGCCCAACCGACCCATTTCCTGCCCTCTCAGTCACCACATTCCCTTGCGAATTTAAGAGAATCTTTCCCCCAACCCTCTCCTTTAACTGAATCTGTTCTAAAACACAAGCAACCCTCCCAAAATCAAAGACAGAATCATGAAAATAAATGGTTTCATCATGAGACTTACTCAGAGAGTTATTTCCTGAAAAAATGGGTGCGAGCTTCTTCACTTCCCATCCTTTGAATTTTCCTACACCACGCACACTTTTCAGTGCTCTTACAAACTCCTGATGCCGTTGTGCACAGGTGTTCATAAAATGCCCCATTGCATGGGAAATATGGCTCCTAAAAGGAATGTTCCAGCAATCCAATTATTTCCTATAAATCCTTCCTTCCCAAGCCAAGTCCATGTCCTCTAGGAGGCCACCCGCAAAAAGACCTCCACTAGGACCCATGCTACCCTTTTGTCAAAGATCCCTTTGCACTTAGAGTTCACAAATCTGCATTTACCAATACTGTCTCCGATATACCGCAACACCTCCAAATACCAGAGCTGTATAGGTAATCCCAAGAGCTTAACCCACAGCATGTGGTTCTTAGGAGCATTGTCAATTGGATGGAATTCCATTGACCATCTATAAAGGGGTAAGAAAGAGCGTCCATTAACCCAGGTTCACTGCAATATTTCCTGAACATATTCACTCTTCATGAAGTGATAGAAAAACCACCCAATAGGTTGCTTTCTCACATGAGGCTCATACCCAATTTATTTTTCTCCAGGCCTCCATTAACCACTGATGAAGGTTCACCAAAATCTGGCTCGCAAACTGCCACCTTTCTATCAGTGCTCGCGAATGAAGGCTATCTGCCCTCTCCCACATAACGTCATTTCAAAAGCTAAGAATTCTTCTACCAGATGTAGGCTTAAAGGGCTTCCCTCCTTTCCCACTAGCAACCGGACCGTTAGTCCTTGTCGACCCTTTCCTCTCAAACGCATAAACTACCTTTGCACACTACTGTCCAAATTGAGGTGTTGCAATGAAAGAAGACCGAACCTCTCGATTACCATGTTTAGATGGACACTTATCAACATTAAAACCTGCTTCCACCAATTCCAAAGCTTGAATGAAGTCTTCATCATAGATCTCCACCTCTAGATCTGACTCACGACCAGCTGGCTCCATTAGTACCACACGTCACAATGGTCTGAACCAAATAAAAAAACCATCCAACTTATCCTTTATGATAGTAGTTGAGGAATAAATAATAGTATAGTGTTGTAGAAAGATACCACTGTAGAAATACTTACCTTACGCCCCCGTTCATTAACGTCCAGATCAAAAAAATCAATAAAAACCTCCATGGTACCCCATCACCTTAATCCCCCGTTGTCCCCGTACCTCCACGAACATCCACCCCCTTCCCGTAGAAAATTTAAAAAAAAAAACAGATCACGTTAAAAGTTCCCCTGCTAACCTTAAAAACCAGAAAATCCTGGGGTGAGATAGGATCGAATCCCTGCAATCCAGTAAAAACAGTAACTCCCTATGCTTTCTCACATCAACAACCTAAAAAACTTCCAATATTCCACCATCTCTCCCATAGATTAATTTTCAGACTGCTCCACGGTCTATAAATAGTTACTGACTAACATCGACCATCCATTACTGTATTCTGATCGTCTACACCCGGGAGGTCATTTTTCCCCAAACAGTTGTGAAACAACATTTTATAAATCCATCTAAGCATTATTTTGCAACAAACAGTGTTGAAATCCTCCTTTATGATATTTATTTGGTCATAAACGTCTCCCAAACATCTTCACCACCTTCAAAAGGTCCCGCAACATGGAGGATTCAACACTTCCGAGGTAGCACAAACAACACAGATTTCGGTAGATCAACATCTTAATTTCTTTAGCTGGTGGTGTAATCTGCAACACGCAAAGCCATCACTTTCCCTAGGAAACTAGACCTCTTCCGTTAGCTAAGGGAGCAACCCCAAAGGTAGATAAAGATCGATTTCATGGAGATGGAAAAATAAACAATAATGAGTTCATCTCATAATGGTCCAAAGTTGTGTGTCTTTGATGAGAGGCATCCTATAAGGCATGGTTATAGCCTGTTCTAGCAGTTGAACTAAAAAATTGGAGCATAGGGAAGATACCTGCTCGGCACAGGATGAGATTTCAAATAGGATCAGAGGTTGTGCAAGGTAAGGGAAAATTATAATTATTGGTATTAAGAACAAGATTTGGAGGAACTTTGAAAATAGAGAAAATGGAAGAAGAGGAGCATATAAAAAAAACAATACGAGTGGGTGAGAGTTGAATCACCTACACGACAACAAGCTCTCGAAAATGAAAAAAAATAACAAAGACAAATGAGTAGAGAGGAAATGAAATCATAAGGTGAGGTGTACTAATGTTTTTGAGGATGCCTTTGGACACAACATGATGGATCATATTTACAAGTTGACATCGGGAAAAATAAATGATTATATTAACCCTATTGTGGATGAATATGTCAGTTGGAACAACATCCATTCTTTTTACTAATTATGCTAGTGTGCATCAGTCAAAAATATTCATTGGGTTGGAAAAAATTGGAGGGATCATTCTCACTATGATGGGACCAGGGATATAGATGATTTCTTGGATGCAGTGGAATACAAAGTTACAGAGGAGCAGAGAGTTACAACTTTAGATATGGTACTGGAAGATACTATTTCTCACTGGTGGGATACACATAAGGAAGACAAAAGTACCTGGGAAGAAGAGCAACTAGCTATGATGCATCAATTCCCCCCCCCCCCCCCCGCCCTCTCCAGAACTTGAGTGTTAAGATGTATCAATGACCACAGGATCAGCTATGAAGCTGATAGAACAGTTTGAAGGTAAGACAAATCCTTTTATTTATACTAGAAATTGTGTATATAAATGGGAGAGAGAAGGCCTTCAACCTAAATACTGAGTACATAATTTTTTGTATACCTTAGGACCAATTCATAGAGCCTGGTATTTTCATGAAGATTCATGAAGGTAAACTAATAATTAGAACTTGGAGAAATGAAAATTTCCACACCACTTTTTCATATAATGAAAGAAACCTGTCAGACCCGAGAATAACCCCATAGGCATAAATATCCTTGTAGGTCATGTTTCCTTCCTTCCATTAGGATTGGCTCACTAATTCAAGGAAAGAATACCTCGGTAAACTAGAAAAAAAAACATAACCCATAAGAACAGAACCATATTAGCTGGAAATAAATGAGAATTATAGTTGGGGTACTTACCATCTTGTAGGTGAAGGAATCTGCAACACTAAGAGCTCTCCAAGTATCCATTGTAGCTCGCTTTACAAAAATTACTGAATGAGATGGGGTTTTGTGAGGAGTTTCATGAGCTATAAAGTTATTTATGTTTAGATATAACTAGTTGTATTCTATGAAATGAAAGTAAATGAGAATTATAGTTGGTGTACTTACCATATTGTAGGTGAGGGAATCTACAATGTTGAGAGCACTGCAAGGATCCATTTCAGCTTGCCTAAGGAATAAGTGTGTACAACCTCATTGAGTTTTCTCAGCATAAGAAAAACAATTATCCCATTATGTTATGTATAAAACGCACCGCTACATGCAGATGGTCATGGCGTGCATTTATTAGCAAGTGTATACATTAGCTAATATGAGGAGATAAATATTACCCCAAACATTTAATGCTTATTAACTAATGCTAGCATTAGTTTCCATTTCAGACCATTTAGAAATACAAATTAAGTAAATTGAATTTATATGAAGAATATAGCCTCTTCACCGTGGGAATAGGCCAAATAAGATGATCAAATATGTGATTGGCTCTGGAAATCATTATGCTAGCCTTATAGTGTAAGCAACCTTCATTTTACAAAACAAGGTTAAAAACTTTAGGTTAACGGTAAAGACTAATAATGCTAACATCTAAATTTTATTACTATAATCCCATGCTATAGACAATAGAGACTAATAAACAATACTTTTAAAGTAATTGTGTAATTTCTCATCCATTAATATGTGGTTCAATTCCAACCACAATCATACATTTTACAATATACCTACACAATCAATTTAACACCAAATCTTTTATTTTATGAGATACAAGAATGATTCAAACAAATTCATTCAACTCATAAGATATGAGAGCAATTTTATATCTATTGGCTCTTGATAATAGTATGAATATTCAAGGAAAATGATTTATACAACTTCAGTTTTATTATTACATTTTTATTTTATTTTTGGTAACAATACAATGTTTCAGGGTTCATATAATGCCTATCCTATTTATAAATTTGACCTCCATTTACTATTATTTTCTTACCAAATGACACTATAATAAATCCTTTGTAACTCGATGTCAATATAAATATTATGTTGAAATCCAATAGATGCAAATGGTAAATAATTTACAAAGCTAAGAATTAAGTCAATTTTCTTTATTTTCGTCTATTTAGTTTTAACAATTAAATTTGAATTCTGGTTTAATTGATTTAAAATATTTCTCAATTAAAATGAAAAGTTAAGAAATATACATATTAAAATAAATTATTATTCTATACTTAATTAATAATAATTTATAATTTTATACAACACTAGCATACATAAGAATTATTATAGGAAGTTTTATATCTTAGATATTTGAACCATGAACTTGAATTTCTCTTGCATCTACTTTGTTAATATTTGAATAATCTAGCAATTGACCAAATTACCAACTCTAATGGGTATTCTTGCACCTATTTAATTTTAATTACATTGTATATAAGGTATCAATATAGTAAGTAAGAGAAGGGTGAAGTTGCTAAGTTTGAGAGGAAGATCCGCACTTCACAACACTCAACAAATCAAGTTCCTCAAAAATTTGTTGAAAGGGGGTGGGGGTGGTGGCGAGAGAAGTGAATCAATCTAATACAATTTTTACTTATTTAAACATTCATGAATAATAATAAAACAATCACATATGCATAACATCGAACACCCGATTTATGTGAAAACTGCTTGGAAGAAAACAACACATTTCCTTTTTATAATTCTTTGTAGGCGCCAAAAACATTTACAAATATTTGTAGTCACCAATCCCCACTATTGAAAATATTTGTAGGCACTAGAGACACCAATCCAAACCACTAAATAGTTGTAAGAACCAAGCTATTGGATACATCAATCCCTTCTGTGGAAAATATTCAAAGAAACCAAACTAATGGAGACATCAATCTCCACTACTACAAATATCCATAGTTACCAACCTAATTCACTGAGTCATCTTGATACTTTTATCTTCACTAGGTCTACTAGTTGCTTCTACCTTCACTGGGTCTACTTATTTCTTCTTCGTTCACTGGTTCTACTTCCCCCAAAACTTGTTTCTTTTGGCCTCTTCCCAAAAATGAACTTGTACATCATGCTGCATATCCAATTTTGAAAATATATTTCTAAATTTTTTACTTAAGGAACATAGTATGTCTCCTTAGATCAATAAAAATTTCACACTCTGCAATTCTTATAAAATAGGTTACAACAAAAATTCCAAGCCAACTAGTTTGAAATTGGTTTTAGGATCATTTAGCAACTCTAACTTCCATGAGGCGTATCTTTGAAATTTTAGAAAACCAAAGTTTGAAATTTTTACTTGAGCTACTAATGTATGTCTCCACAAGTATCTACAATATTAATGTTCAAAAAATATCATAAAATAAGTTATAGTGAAAATTTCATATAAACCTACTCAAAGTTGATTTCAAGACTACTGAGAACCTAACTTCTATAAGACATATCTCTAAAATCATAGTGAAAGTGCAAAGTCTGAAATTTTTAACACAAGTACTTAGATATCTTTCCTCTTTCTCCTCAATATTTCATAATTTAAAACATCTCAAAAGAAAATTTATAAAAAAAATCCCAAGTTGACCTATTTGAAGCATACTTCAAGGGCATTCAAAAACCCTAACTTCCTTAGAACATATATCTAAAAGAATAGTCAAGCAATGGCTACAATTTGTATCACATTTACAGAAAATATCATGCCTCTATCTCATCAAAATTTTATGGTCTAAAACATCCCAGAATAATATTTATAGTGAAAATTCCAAGATATCTTGTTCACTTCACAAATCACATTTTTATTCTACCTTTAAAATCTGAAGAGTATTTCCCAAATTCTCTTAGGAACCTCATATCTCTTCTTGCTTGTATTATATTCAAATGCATTCATATATTCTTTATTTATATTATTTCTACATTCACTTATGGGGCCAACTTGTGAAAGTGGTTGGGTCAACATATATTTTCTTATTGGGTCGACCTGAAAGAATATTTCATATCTCTACATACCTATGGATTTATAGTGAGTGACATACACAATTTTAAAGGTCTTGTAATATGTTTTTTAACCATATTTATTATGATCCAATTTAATCTAATTATTTAGAGTAAAATACTTTCAAATATAGGGTATCCAAACTAAGCATCAAAAGACCAACATCAATATTTTCAACAATATCCATCTTGTCAGATTTATTTTGGATATTTGTAGTCTTACCTTGTCTTTTACATTAATTACAAAAACATTTCCAACTATATCCTCATTTATTATTGATGGAAACCCTTATTTTAATCTACAAAAATGTTGTAGTAATCCCTTTGTCTACAGGTATTTGTGTGTCTACAATTCTCTCTTTATATGAAACTTCTTCCCCCTTTCACAATAATGGAAAAGGACTTCTCACGTAATATTGTGCTTCTATTTCCTAGTGAGTTAAAATGGATATATTCTATTTGATATATTCAATATTTTCTCTCGGAAGAGGTTTGGTAAAAATACCTGTAATTTATACCTTTATGGTAATTACTCCATCTTGACAATTTGATTGTAATGCTCCCTCCCACCCCCTTGGACCTTCCAAGATTAATAAGAGGTGTTAATTTTTCCTAACCTAACTTCCAATGTGTCTTTATGGAAATGGGGTTGCTAAATTCTCAATCTTCAACTTTCTCAGAACTAAAAATTGATATAGGCCATCATGTCTCACTCATCAAGATATTTCCGATGATATAGAATTTATCTCAATATAACTTATGGATGAAATGTTATGTTCATTTAAAGGTTGGAAAATAAGCCATCTCCATGCCAGTAGGGTACTACCACATGGCACCCTCATGGTCCCCATGTGGATGCCGCGTAGCAACCCCCAACACACATGGAAAGTACACATCATCATGCTTTCTTATTTATGTGCCCTCATGGCACTTTCCACGTCACAAATCGCTCAGGCCCCACCATTCCTACCCTTCACCAGTTTTTAAATAAATAATGTTATAATGGTTTTCTATTTTTTCAGACCCGCAACGTTAAATCCATGTCAAGCCTCCAAGGTGGGAAAAATATTCCTACTATCACATGTTGATAACTATTCTTGTTCGTTAGTCCTATTAATTTTGACCACCTCTACCACCTTCAATACCATAGTGGGGACACCCCCAAGGTCTGAGACCCCATGATGCATAAATTGTCATCAAGTTCTAGGGATACTTCTCATCCCCCAGACTCTGTCAACCTTGGATTCCTCCTCCATGTACACTACAACAATAAGGAAAATCGAGGTTTAAGGAACTGAGATGTAGAATTTCTCGTCGAGTTTCAGGGATATTTCTTGTTATAATATTTCCTTCGTGATTTATGATGGAGATTTTGGGCCTCCACTTATCTCACCCTGATGTTTCACACTGTGATATCATGGGACAATCCCTCATGGGACCAATTCAAGGATGTGAATATAATTATCTTGCAACAGAAAAGGCCTTCTGCCAAATTTATTTTTGTCTCTTTATTCGACCCTCTCCTTTCCAAAAAATGAAGTGAAGAGTGATAACCTAGAAAAGGCACAGTGTGACATACATTGGGTCTTTCTTGCTGATGGGAGAAACTTTGTCTACTGACTCCCTTCTCTCGGGTCCACATCAACATATCATGCACTCTTCACCTCAAGGGTGAGATTGGAATTCCCTCCGTTATAGGATGGGAATTCCCTTCCATTATAGGATGGGAATGACATCCATTCAATGATATTTCAAGAATTATATACTTCTATGACTATCTCTCCCGAGCTATAAAATAAACATGGGCACACTTTGACACGTAAATGAAATTAAGTTATTTCTCTTGAGCTATAATGGAAATTAATGCATTGAAGTTATTAAATTAATGCATAAAGATGCATGATTCCTTTAAAAAATTTCAACAACCCGGGTCCATTTAATATAAATGATTTCACTAAAATAAATTAACTAGTTAAATACAGAATCCACATATATCTCTCATCATGGCAATGGATAGGCACCAATCCATCAATACACATAGGAGTATACTTTCCTCATCAACATCACATGCATTTTAATAATAACAACAAACATTTAAATTGCATTTGAATACATAGTGACACTATTAAGAAACTTATCTTATGAATAGATGACTTGGAAACTAAGAGTGGGAATTCAACTCTCTACCCAACCATAGGTTCATCTCATTGTTGTTATTTCTTACAGAAAACCACCCCCGAGCTTGATTCCAAACATGCAAAGGGAAGTGTTCAAGGGATAATCATTCTAGTAAAATGCACATTCACATGGGAATCTAGAGTCCTCAATGTCCCCACCTATCCTCTAGAAATACAAAGTGCATTATGTCTCCACAAAAACACAACCAATTGAGGGAATAAAAAGAGTCTAGAGCTCCACCCCATAATCAATTCATGGAATCCATAACTTCTCAAGCTCCACCCCACAACTAGTTTAGGCTGGAATCTAAAATTCTAATTCTCTACCTAAACACAATACTATAGAGTCCAGAGACCTAATAATATATACCAAATTTGCACATAATGAATCAAGAACCTAGTGCCTCCACTTGTCTCCTGCAGGAACCTAGAGCACACTAGTCATTCCACCTGATGGCCTCCATGGGAATCCAAAGAGTTTTCCTCCAATTTTGAGTAAAAGAACTAGTAATCCAGAGAACTATGCAAGATCCTCTTGATACACCACATGAATCCATAACACTTACGCCAATTTCTAGTTCTCCACTATAATACTTTTTCCTCCTCTTAGCCTCGGTCTCACACACACCACTTTCCTTCATGATTTCCTCCTACTAGTCCAATTTTTTTCATCTTCATTTCCTTCTCCCATATATATGTCTATGTGTGTGGTTTTTTTTTCCTACCTCTCATCTCTGTGTGTCTGTTTCCTCATTTCCACTTCGCATAGTTCCTAATACGTTTTTTGGTTTCATGTTGACTAGAGTAACACTTTCCATGAAAACAAGATGAAATATCCTCTCTCCTATTCCCATACATGTAATTAACTCAAATTTTGCCTTTAGTGCTTGCTCCTTAACAATGAAACTCACAAAGGCTCAAATTCCTATTTTTTGTACGTATATCTCCCATTGTCAGTTGTGGATTCCCATACACAGTCTTAAATTCCCCTCTATGACTGTATTGCCCTGTTTTTTTTTTAAATCAAAAGAAGTACTCATGAGTTTTAAATGCAAGCTCAAGATCCATAAGCAATCCTCCCTCTTCACCTCCACAAACTATGAATTAGTGTCCCTCTTAGTCCAGTCATCCATTTTATTATTTTTAAATTAATTTGCATCATTATACACATCCATGCACATAGAAATATTTACAATATGGTGACCTTGGGGCTGTTACAAACCCACCCCTTATTGAAACACCATCCTTGGTGTTCCACATTCAAGAACACACAAAAATTTACATCGAAATGTATACATAAAAAACCCTATTTGCAATATTTACATTTAAATTTTATCACTTTGCAAACAAAAATGGGTATGAAAACCTCATCTAATCATCCATCTCCCATGTGGCTTTCTCTTGTCCAAAGTATATCCATTTTTCCTTGACATGTTCATGTTCTATGTATCAATTTTGGAGCTTGAACTGCCTCCAATCTAGAATTCATATTAGTTCCAACTACAAATATCCATCTAGTTCTACTTGTAGCATAGACCAATTAATCACCTATCATCCTATACATATATTTTAAGTATGAAACATGGAAAAAATCAAGAGAAGTCACTATAGTTGGCAAGGCCAATCAATATTCCACTGGACCTATTCTCTCTAAAACTTGAAATGGCCCACAAAACCATGGTGCTAACTTGGCACACAACACACTTCTCAACAAACTTATCCTTTTTCTAACATTGATATACACATGATCTCTCACTTTAAATTATTTATGCACTCTATATTGGTCTGCATAGCTCTTCTATATATCATGAGGAACCTTTACATTATACCTGATTATTACCATTTCCTACTCCATCTCTTTGATCATATCAGGCCTAATATGGAGCATATTCACTGGATCACTCTAACCAATAAGAGTGTTGCATCTTCTGCCATAACGAGCCTTAAATGGACACATCCTCACAGATTCTTGGTGTTGGGGTTCCCATGTTTTGGCCAGATTGGCAAGACCAAAAGATGAGACAACATCAGAACCACTTTGGGGCCCCAGGATCTAGCCCTCCTGGACCCGGAGAGGGATCTCTCCTAATAGAACAAAGAATGATGTATCCTTGAAGCTCAAAATAAGATGTTAGGCAAGTTATGAAGCACAAAGGGGGGTATTAAATGATTTGGTTGGTTGGTTGCTGGGTTGGTCACGAGATCATGGACCGAGAGAGCAGTGGAAAGAAGGGAACAAAATAGCAGGTTGTTTCAGCAGGGAGGATTAGCCAAGACAGTGCCATCCATTGGGCTATGGAGTCATGAAAGGAGAATTACTCGCATCCACTAGCCAAGGCTTCCAAAGGGCAAGTCATCTAATACTAGAGGATCTTTTAGATTAGATGATGGGATGGAACATTTAGGAGAGAAGGTGGAAGAAGGAAAGACAACCAATTTTCTATCTATAGATCAGGTCAGAGGTCATTTAACTCCAGACCTGCTTGGACATACTCAAAGGCAGCTCTCAAAGAGACAAAGGGGCTGCTTATAGATCAGACCAGAGGTCATTTAACTCCAGGTCTGCTTTAGCAACTCCAAGGGGAAAACAGAGGTAAGTTTAACAGAAGGGATCTTAGAGAGGCCAGCTGGTCGCGCAAGGATCCTAGTGGATAGGGCTAACACTCATCCCTAGTGTTCCCAAACCTTCCAGCTTAAACCCAGCAAGAACATCTAAGAACTGATTCAACCAATTCATACATCAGAGAGTAGGCAATAACATCACGTACTTGTTGGTTAAATCAAGCCCATGAATTAACTCTTAGATAGCACATGGAGCAGAAAACATAAAGGTAGGGAGAGCAGACAGCATAGGGCACCTAACAAGGGTGAATCCTATACCATTATTCTGATGCCTACCAGAAGAACATGAAACAATGTGAAAATGTAATAAACAGAGTAAAGAAACACATCACCAGTAGTAATAGACCAGGATCCTGTGAAATGTGCTTGATTAATGATGCAAAACCAATCATGTACAATAAGCTCAATGGCTGTTACAGTCCAGAATTTCTCCTCCCAGCCTATTACATATAACTACTCTGCTACTCCCTCTCAAGACTGTTCTAACAGTCACAAATGAATCCCTCTAACAACGGATGCCCAGCAAGGCAACAACAACCCTTACATTATGTTCTCGGGGATTTTTTATAGGAGAAGAGAAGCAACGAGGAGTCGATAAGCAAATAAATGAGATTCATTAAGGCAGCAGGGCGGAAGTGCCCATGCCCATGCTGCTTAATGGCTTTCTGCAGCGCTGTAGGTACTCTGTGATCTGGTTCGGAGATCTCTGTCAGGTCAGATTTTGACCTCGGATATTTCTTTGGGGTCCTTTGACTGTCTGGAGCTCTGTGCCATCCTTCTGAATAAATGAACTGGGTGAAAGATCTGCGAGGCTCTCCATACCTCATAACTGCTGTCTGACTGTCCTAAATGGATTTCGGACATCGCAATTAATCTTTTCAGGGCTCGAGAGGCATGGATAACGCTGTAGGAATGGTGTACGTCTGGGGTAAACGCGCTCTGCTGTTAGGTAGCGCAATAATGGCTTCCTGGTGCGCTCATTGGTCTTCAAAAAGTTCCTTAAGCCTTTGACCGCAGGATTAACATGTTAATCTTCAATTACGGGCTCAAATCCTCCTCAAATCCTGCTCTGCTGTCTCGTTTGGCCGCTGAATTGGCCTGTCTGTACTATCTGCACAATGAATAAACCTGTTACAAACTGGGCAGTGGAGGAGAAATGCGGTGGAGGTGGAGCGATGGTGGAGCGATGGAGAAATAGTGTGAACAGCGGGGAGGAGCGGAGCAATGGACGCACGGTGTAAAGCCCAATGTTCAGCGTTTGGGCGGACTACAAAGGAAAAAGCCAACAAACAAGGGGCGGAGCCTTGGATGTGGGGCCGACCGGAGGCGGAGGGCGATTGAATCAAAACCGTTAGATCTTAACCCAATGGACGGATAGGATGAACCTGGGCCAATCGCAATCGGAGATCGGAGCGGGGAATGATCGCAACGCACAACACAAAACTTCCGCTTGCGATGGAGATGCGATTGAGCTAGGACCGTCAATCTGGGGAAGGAATGGACGGCGGAGATGAAATCGGAAGGGCAGAGAGAAAGGAATGCGATTGCAATCGGAGAGGGACCTGCGATTGAGCACTGGCCATCGGATCACAGAACAGACCAACGGCTCAGATGCAATCGGGGGGCAATGCGATCGGGGGATCAGAAGTCACAGTTGCGATTGATCGGAGGGTGCGGCGTGGATGTTGCGATTGCGATGGGCGGGGGGCTTGCGATTAGCACTCTGCCGTCGATCTTTACGACAGATCAACGGACCAAAACTCATCGTGAGGCTTTGTGTTAAAAACCAATCGCATCGGGGATTTTTTGCGTTACAAAGGGAATGCACCCGCCGATAGCTCCGATTGCGACAAGCGTCGGGGACTTAAGCACTTGGTCCTGGCGCCGGGCATGTGTGGGAAGTGGTTAAGGGGGAGGGGCTAGTGGAAAGGGGCTAAGCCCTATTATATGGTCGGAAAGGGGTTTTTAACCCATTTTAATGGACTTTTGGGGGTTTAAGGGGAAACGATAGAGGGGGAAAGGGGAAAAAGGCCAAACAAAGGTTAGGGGGGGACTTTAAAGGGGACTTTGGAGGAATTTTAAGGGTAAGAAGGGAAATAGAAGGGGAGAGAAAGGGGATACAAAACAAAGGCCTTGGGGAATGGAATAAGAGGGAAAAGGGGGCCTTTGGGCATTTCTTCACATAGCAGAGAGGCTTTATAAGGGAAATCAGCAGAGGGGATTTACTCAAAGGATAAAAGACACAGAGAGGCTTCAAGGAGACTATATTTTCAGAGGAAATGCATTCCTTGAAGGCTCAAAAACAATTTAGCCCCCTATTTGCTTGTCAAAAATTTATAGGGGGGCTAACAGTGGCTCCACATGGGGATGGCTTCTTCTTGAAGAAGTCAAGAATTCAGAAACTGATCTCTTGGTGTAGACCAGGTGCCTGCTGCTTGAACCATCCATTTATTTCTTTGATCAGCTGCCACAAACTGTGAAGACAACATATCAGCAGAAACATTCTCATACAACTACCTACCCTCACTATAGTCCTAACATTTTTTCTTCTTGGGTGCATTTGGACTTACATACCCTTTACATCATTAACTTTCACAAACAGGAAAAATAAACCTATTCTACTTCTATCCTTATTGCTCCATGGGACCAGATTAGACTGTTGGCCTCATATGTTTCTCTACCTATACTACTACCTGCTAGGATTAGACTGTCTGGCAGGTTTCTCCACCTACATTCTAAGACAGAAACTGAAACAACTAATCTACTTGCTCATAGACTGAGCTTTATTGAGTTTTCCTACCTACCCTACTCTAACTGAAATATTTACAAGCTAGCTTACAAACATGGTCTTCCAATGTAACCAGTCCACCAAGTGATCCCATGACTGGTGCTTTCTGCTCAACTCCTTGAGCATGCTGGATAGGCAGGGCAGCTCCCACTCCTTTTGTTCAAAAACAGCAGCCTTGAAAAATTTTCTTCCTGTCTGCATCATGCTGCTCAAAAAGACCTTTGATCCTTCTTCATATGTTTGCAGGAAAAGTGCATAAGGATCATGATAAGATACCTGGTTGTGAATGTCTGGCAGGCTGGCTTCGACCAGGATCTCTTCTTCTTCCACTGGATCAAAAAGAAGACTCTCTTGGAGTAGAGTGTCTCCTTCATCTTCTGAACTAGAGGACTCATCGTATATGGCATTGCTGTCCTCTTGGAGCTCTGATGTATTCTGCTCCGTTGTGCTGAACTCTGTGAAGAGATCTGTGTATTCTCGAGCAGGGGCGTATTCCTTTGCCTCCTCTTTTTCAAGAGGAGGCTCTTTGCTTTCATCCTGCTCAAGAATCTCTTCTTTGTCTTCTGAAATGAAACGCTGCTGACCTCCATCCATGTGAAAACCATTACTGATGAGTTGTAATGGAGTGAAGCAAGGATCTAGAGATCCTTCACCCTCTTCTGCCCTCTTAAAGCTTTCTTCATCAGTATCATAAATAGCCGGCGTTGGCTCATTACTCTCTGGAAGTGAAAAGGATTGACTCTCCCTCCATAAATCTATTAATGATGACCCTACCAGATCTTCTTCTGCTTGGAGAACATCATCATCAGATAGGTCAAAGAGAGGAGAGTCATGAATGTAAGTAATGCTACCAACCGGACATACTGGACCGTCAACAGATTTTTCTTCACTCTGATTTACTTTTGAGCCTTCCAACTCTGCGCAATAAAGCTCGTCAGGTGAATGGGCAAGGATGTCTGATCTGCAAAAAATTTCAGAGGCTGGCTGTCTATTGATGATTTGATCTATTTCCTCCTCTGTCAAAGGGGAAGATGGTCTTGTGTCCCTCTGTGCAGAAGTGCAGCAGCTCTCTGTTTCCTCTGAAGACTGGCTTTGAGGCTGGATGTCACCTTGAGCCTCAACTATAAGGGATGATAAATCAGCATCTGAATTTTCGGGGACATCTTGGGGAATTTCCACAATCCCTTGGCTGTTTTCTTCCTCAGCTGATTCATCCATGTTCTTGTGATAGCTAGGATGCATATGAAATTCTTGAATGGCCGCCAGCAGATCTTCAGAATGCATATTAACAAAATCCTCATCGATATCTAACAGATACTGTATGATATTCTGAGATTGATCACAACAGTCCCATGATAAGGATGGAGAGTTTCCTTTATAGTTTTTGTAAAATACTTGGTGCATGTCCTTTAAGGAAAACAAACTCTGAGGTTCCAGCCATTCGTACCAATTCCTAGCCTTTCCTTCTAGTGTTGCCATGAACATTTTCATTAGGTAGTCTTCGTGCCATTCAACTTTAAATTTCCACACATGTATGTGAAACTTGACGAGATGTAGCAAGGGGTCCTCAGCGTCTTCACCCTGAAAGGTAGGAAGGTTTTTCAACCAGTCCACTTCAGGCATTTTGTGTGGAAATCCAGGGATATGCTCCCTGCTCATTGGGGCATATCTTCTCTGTATGCGTGGAAGCATGTTTTTAAATCAGAAAGAGGTCACTGTATCTTCACAACCAATTCAGAGTCTTCCACCAGTGGAGTCATTCGGTCTTTGGATCGTAGGGAGTGTGGAGTCGCCAGGTGGATGATTATGAATATTTGAAGCGGGGCGCTGTCCACCATCAGCAATGAGAAGCCAATCTAGATGCAAAGCGGTCCCTTCCCAGCGGAGTCGCCATTATGTTGGTGACGAGACTGGGAAATAGACCAACTATCAGCGGTTCTTGACTCTTAGATTCTCCCCAGTGGAGTCGCCATTATGTTGGGGTTCCCATGTTTTGGCTAGATTGGCAAGACCAAAAGATGAGACAACATCAGAACCACTTTGGGGCCCCAGGATCTAGCCCTCCTGGACCCGGAGAGGGATCTCTCCTAATAGAACAAAGAATGATGTATCCTTGAAGCTCAAAATAAGATGTTAGGCTAGTTATGAAGCACAAAGGGGGGTATTAAATGATTTGGTTGGTTGGTTGCTGGGTTGGTCACGAGATCATGGACCGAGAGAGCAGTGGAAAGAAGGGAACAAAACAGCAGGCTGTTTCAGCAGGGAGGATTAGCCAAGACAGTGCCATCCATTAGGCTATGGAGTCATGAAAGGAGAATTACTTGCATCCACTAGCCAAGGCTTCCAAAGGGCAAGTCATCTAATACTAGAGGATCTTTTAGATTAGATGATGGGATGGAACATTTAGAAGAGAAGGTGGAAGAAGGAAAGACAACCAATTTTCTATCTATAGATCAGGTAAGAGGTCATTTAACTCCAGACCTGCTTGGACATACTCAAAGGCAGCTCTCAAAGAGACAAAGGGGCTGCTTATAGATCAGACCAGAGGTCATTTAACTCCATATCTGCTTTAGCAACTCCAAGGGGAAAACAGAGATAAGATAAACAAAGGGATCTCAGAAAGGTAAACTGGTCATGCAAGGATTCTAGTGGACAGGGCTAACACTTATCCCTAGTGTTCCCAAACCTTCCAGCTTAAACCCAACAAGAACTTCTAAGAACTAACTCAACCAATTCAGACATCAGCCAGCGGGCAATAACATCCGCTGCGCTGGTTAAATCAACTCAACCCAGCTCTTAGATAGCACATAGAGCAGAAAACATAAAGATAGGGAGAGCAGACAGCATAGGGCACTAAGTTGTTCGAATCCTTTTGGTACGCTTCGATACAGAGAAGAACAGCAAACGATGTGAAATGCAATAAGCGAGTAAAAACATCACCGGTAGTAATAGACCGAGGATCATGAAATGTGCTTGATTAATGATGCAAAACCAATCATAAAATAAGCTCAGCCAAATATTCTGATCCGCACTTTCTCCCCTCCAAGCCTCAGCCTATTACATACGACTACTCTGCTATTCCCTCCCAAGATTGTTCTAACAGTCGAATGAATCCCTCTAACAGCAATATGCCCAACAGCTGAACAACAACCTTTACATTATGTTCTCGGGGATTTTTATAGGAGAAGAGAAACAACGAGTCGATAAGAAAATAATGAGATTCATTAAGGCAGCAGGGCGGAAGTGCCCACGCCCATGCTGCTTAATGGCTTTCTGCAGCGCTGTAGGTACTCTGTGATCTGGTTCGGAGATCTCTGTCAGGTCAGATTTTGACCTCGGATATTTCTTTGGGGTCCTTCGACTGTCTGGAGCTCTGTGCCAGCCTTCTGAATAAATGAACTGGGTGAAAGATCTGCGAGGCTCTCCATACCTCATAACTGCTATCTGACTGTCCTAAATGGATTTCGGACAGCGCAATTAATCTTTTCAGGGCTCGAGAGGCATGGAGAACGCTGTAGGAATGGTGTACGTCTGGAGTAAACGCGCTCTATTGTTAGGTAGCGCAATAATGGCTTCCTGGTGAGCTCATTGGTCTTCAAACAGTGCCTTAAGCCTTTGACCGCAGGATTAACATGTTAATCTTCAATTACGGGCTCGAATCCTCCTCAAATCCTGCTCTGTTGTCTCGTTTGGCCGCTGAATTGGCCTGTCTGTACTATCTGCACAATGAATAAACCTGTTACAAACCGGGCAGTGGAGGAGAAATGCGGTGGAGGTGGAGCGATGGTGGAGCGATGGAGAAATAGTGTGAACAGCGGGGAGGAGCGGAGCAATGGACGCACGGTGTAAAGCCCAATGTTCAGCGTTTGGGCGGACTACAAAGGAAAAATCCAACAAACAAGGGGTGGAGCCTTGGATGTGGGGCCGACCGGAGGCGGAGGGCGATTGAATCAAAACCGTTAGATCTTAACCCAACGGACGGACAGAATGAACCTGGGCCAATCGCAATCGGAGATCGGAGCGGGGAGTGATCGCAACACACAACACAAAAGTTTTGATTGCGATGGAGATGCGATTGAGCTAGGACCGTCGATCTGGGGAAGGAATGGACGGCGGAAATGAAATCGGAAGGGCAGAGAGAAAGGAATGCGATTGCGATCGGAGAGGGGCTTGCGATTGAGCGTTGACCGTTGATCTCAGGTCCAGATCAACGGCTCACAATCCATCGGAGGGAGAAACAGGAGGTGCGAAGGGAATGAAGCGATTAGCGCTGAGCCGTAGGATCAGCGGGGAGATGGACGGTCAGGATTGAATGGGAGTGTCGGGAGAAGGACTTGCGATTAGCGATCGGGCGGGGGTGCGATTGAGCGCCGACCGTAGATCTGGGCGGAAACGGACGGATGGCTGCGATGCAATCGGGAGGAAAACGGGAGGACTTGCGATTGAGAAGGGGGCTGCGATTAGCGCCCAGCCGTTAGATCTCCGCGGAAGATCAACGGTGCGTAACGCCCTGCGGGACTTATGTGTTTAAACAAATCGCATCGGGGGTTTTCAACATTACACAGGTTTTCGCCTCCCGCCGATCTTCCGATTGCGATTAGCGCCTCGGACTTAAGCGCTTGGTCCCAGCGCCGGGGCACATGTGGGGGAGTGGTTGAAGGTGCTTGTGGTAAAGGGGCTAAGCCCTATAACATGGTCGGAAAGTGGGTTTTTACCCCTTTTAATGGATTTTAAGGGGTGGGGAAGGGGAACGATAGAGGAAGAAAAGGGGAAAAAGGGAAAACCAAGGGTAGGGGAAGAAGTTAAATGGGATCTTGGGGGGATTTGAGGGGTAAAAGGGGAATAGAAGGGGAAGACAAGGGGGATGAAATAAAAGGAATAAAGGGGGCCTTTGGGCATTTCTTCATCAACAGAGAGGCTTTAAAAGGGGAATCAGCAGAGGGGATTTGATCAAAGGATAAAAGGCACATAGAGGCTTCAAGGAGACTGTGTTTTCAGAGGAAATGCATTCCTTGAAGACTCAACAATGATTTAGCCCCCTATTTGCTTGTCGAAGAATTTGTAGGGGGGCTAACACATCCATTGAAGGGAAGGAATTTGAGGATGCAACTAAGTATAGACAGCTTATAGGAAGTCTTATCTACCTGACCACCACCAGACCTGACATTTCATTTTCTATTGGAATCCTCTCAAGGTTTATGCAAAAACCTTGTGAAGGACATTGGTCTACTGCAAAAAGAGAGTTAAGGAACTTGAAGGGGACTCAAGACTTTGGCCTCAAATATACACAGCTAGGCGACTTTAGCTTGATTGGATACTCTGATTCAGACTTTGATGGGGAAAAAGAAACAAGGGTGTCTACTACAGGTTACACCATGAGTCTTGGATCAAGAGTTGTCTCATGGAGATCACGCAAACAATCAGTTCCAGCATATTCCACGACCGAGGCAGAATACGTGGCATCAGCTGAAGCAACAAATGAAATTGTGTGGCTCAGGAAAATCCTAGAAGATTTTCAGATGAAAGAAATGTATTCCACACCACTCATGATCGATAACACTTCTGCAATAAATTTGGCCAAGAATCCAAAGTTCCATGATTGAACAAAGCACATCAATACAAAATACCATCTAATTCAACATCATGTTCAGGCCAAAACCATCCATCTACATCATTGTTCCACAAATGAGCAAACCGCTGATATCTTCACCAAAGCACTTGGAAGAGAAAAGTTTGAAAAGTTCAGATCGATGCTTGGACTCACCAACATCCCTTCGGATTAAAGGGGGGAATGTTGACACCTAATCCTACGAGTTGGGTGAGGATATTTAATATTGTATATTAAATTATATTAGGAAATAAGGAAGGCCAAGAGTCATTGGGAGATGAATCCCAATAGCCTCACCTCCATTTATAAATACATTCACATTCTTCATCTAATAAACATTCTGATTTGCGGAGTTACCTCCTGGTTTGACAAAGTACAATAGGGAGAAGAGAGGAATGGTTAGGAATAGGCATGAGACCCAAACCTGTAGAACAAATGGTGGTTATGTTTCTCTTTACGAGAGCACCATTGTGGGGAGGGGGAATGTGGCTAACCCATTCTATTATGTTCAAAGTGCCCTAAGGCAACTAGCTTCCCTATTTACTCTTGCGCATGTTGTACTAGGAGAAAGAAGACAACCTGAGTAAGGATAGAGGTTTCAAATCCATGGGAATAGAATAAGGACTAAGTTAGTCTAGGAGGAGCCACCTTTTTTTGTCATGGTGTAACAATGCCCTAATGGGCCTCAGTTCTTGGGTATGACATTGAATTATTTGGGCCTTCGTATCTGAGATATGAGAAATATTATGATAGATATATGAAGGAGATATATTAAGCCCTATGATAAAGATATCATGAAATACCTATGATTTTTCTACTTCATTGTTATTTCTAATGTTATCTCTACATAATTTCTTGTGATGATATGGGTTTTATGCAATGTGAAAATGTTGAAAATGTTTTAAAATGCAATTATCTTACAATAGATACTTATAGCCCGAAAAAAATAACATTGTTAGTACTCTACTGGTAAACAGTTAATGATGAATATGATTGAGTAAATGTTGAAAAGTGAAATAAATTATATGGTTGTAAAATATATTCCATAAAATCAAACATCTATGTGGGGAGAGAGGCAAAATTAAAAGTCACCTATGGATGGTAATGAACCTATTTTCCCTATTAAAAATATGGATAGGTTTGTAATTTTAGTAATTTTTTTTTTTTTTCTATTTGGATTTTAAAATGATTATTGAGTTGTTTGGTCTTATGAAATACTAAAAAGGGATTTTTCCCTCGAATCCTCTTGGTGTTTTCTTTTTCCTATGTGGCGGTAGTATTAATTTTGGAAATACTTGGAGTCTTAGATTTTAGAAATTCCTAGATACAGTCATGTCATGGCTAAGATATCCTCCTCTTATAGGGTGTTATAGTGACAAGATGCATGAGATAAGGAAGGAGATGAGACACCTAGCTAGCCAATTAAAAACCATGCATGAGAACATGGTCTACATTAATACCTAGATGGAATCCAAAATGAATAAAAATGAAGAGATGGAAATAGGGTAAATAATTCAAGGGCCCTAGTTATTTAAGGAAAGGTATATTGGGAAACATTCCATTGATATGGTGGGAAATATTACACCATATATTACCCTAGGAGGATTTCATTTATCATATCATGTTCCAACCATCTTCCAACCAATATTACAATTATAATTTACAACATTTTTCATTGGATAAATATGGAAAACAAGGGTATGTTGTCTCTACTCTATGTTGTAAAATAAAAAATATGACAACATCACCAATGTGTTATGATTTAAAATTAGAATTCTCTTCTCATTTATACATGAACTAATAGACCTTTGAAATGTGTGGGAAATATGCCTTATCACATAGCATGAAGTACATCCTCATTAAATTTGGATGGACAGTAGCTCATCCTCATCAAATTTTTGGTATGCATAAATAGTCCAAATTGTATTTATTTTACAGGGTAAAAGACAAGGATTGTGAGCCTCAAATAAATGGACACCATGACCATTAACCAATAATTGAATAGTATACAATTTCAATCAATCATATTGGCCAATAAATGAAGTTTGGGCATTCATTTTAGTGAAGCAAGGAAATTTTGGTCTACTTTACAAAAATACATGCCCAACCTTCATTTCAAGTCCAAATTGAATGATTCAACTTGGAGAGTATTTTTTTACTCATAATTAGCATTAATACAATTAATAATTTTTATTTTTTCACATACATATTTTTTTGTTTAAGAATTTGATCAATTTTCACATACATATTTTGTTTAAGAAAATGTTGAAAATGTTTCAAAATGAAATTATCTATAGCATAGAATTTTTCCTTAATAAAATTAACATCGTTACCACTCTACTGGTTAGTAAATATATAACAATTTAAAAGTGTATAAAGTAATAAAATAAACAATCTACAATTTGAATCAATCAGATTAGCCAAGAAATGAAGCTCGAGAGTGCATTTTAGTGAACTAAGGCAATTTTTTATTGCTTCAAAAAAATGCACGCCTAACCTTCATTTAAAGGCCAAATTGAATGATTCAACTTTGAGAGTATTGTTTTACACATAAGTAACAATAAAACAATTAAATTTTTTTAATTTTTCACATATATATTTATGTTGTTCAAGAATGCTCCAAATTGTATGGATTTCATAGGGTAAAACCTACGGTTATGTTCCTCAAAAAATGCACACCGGGACTTGTAATTAATTAGTAGAGATGCAATAATGATTCCATCCTATGGGTCTCTAATTTTTTACCTTAGCCTTGTGGTGTAACACTTCCGTAAAGGGCCTTAAAATTTTGGTGTAACAATTCCCTAATAGACCTCATTTCTTGGGTATGACATCGACCTCTTTGTGTATTCTTATCTATTATATGAGAAAATAGTATGATAGGGATATGAAGGAGATATGCTAAGCCCTATGACATAGATATCATGACATACCTATGATTTTCCCATTGCATTTTTTTTCTAGTTTTCCCTCTACATAATTTCTTATGATGATATGGGGTGAATGCAATGTGAAAATGTTGAAAATATTTCACAATGAAATTATCTATAGTATAGAATTCTAGCCTTAAGAAAATTAACATTTTTTCTACTCTACTAGTTAGTAAATATATAACAATTTAAAAGTGTGTAAAATAATAAAATAAGCAATCTACAATTTGAATCAATAAGATTTACCAAGAAATGAAGCCTAGGAGTGCATTTTAGTGAAGCAAGACAATTTTGGCCCGCTTCACAAAAACGCACGCCTAACCTTCATTTCAAGGACAAATTGAATGATTTACCTTGAGAGTATTTTTTTACTAAAAGTAACATTCACACAATTAAAGTTTTTTAATTTTCACATGTATATTTATGTTGTTCAAGAATACTCCAAATAACATGGATTTCATAGTGTAAAATGAAGGTTTTGTGTGCCTCAAAAAATGCACACAAAGACCTGTAATTAATTGGCAGTGATATAATTATCATTCCATCCTATGGGTCTCTTAAATTGTACCTTAGTCTTGTGGTGTATAAATTCCCTAATTGGCATGAACATTGTGGTGTAACAATGCCCTAATGAGCGTCAATTCTTGGGTATGACAATGACCTCTTTAGGCCTTCTTATCTATAATATGAGAAAATATTATGATAGAGATGTGAAGGATATATGTTAAGCCCTAGGATAGATATATCATGACATACCTATGGTAGATATATCACGACATATTTATGAATTTATCGTTGCTTTTTTATTCATAATGTTCTCTCTACATAATTTATTATGATGATATGGGGTGAATGCAATGTGAAAATGTTGAAAATATTTTAAAATGATATTATCTACAACAAAGACTTCTAGCTCCTAAGAAAATTAACATTGTTACTACTTTAGTGGTTAGTAAAAATATAACAATGTAAAAGTGTATAAAAAAATAAAATAAACAATCTACAGTTTGAATCAATCATATTGGCCAAGAAATGAGGTTTGGCTGTGCATTTTTATGAGGCAAGGAATTTTGAACAACTTCACAAAAATTCACACTGAACCTTCATTTCAAGGGAAAATTGAATGATTTAACTTGAAGAGTATTTTTTTGCTCATAAGTAACATTAACATAATTAAATAATTTTTTTGTACATATATATTTTTATTGTTCAAGCATGCTCCAAATTGCATGGATTTCATAGGGTAAAAGACAATGTTTGTGTGCCTCAAATAAATGCACAATAGGACCTATAATTAAGTGGAAGTGATATAATGATCATTCCATCAGGCTATTGGTTTGAAAAATTGTACTTATGTCTTGTGGTGTAACAACACCCTAATAGGCCTCAATCTTGTGGTGTAATTGTGCCCTAATAAGCCTCAACTCTTGGGTATGACAACTACCTCTTTGGTCCTTATTATCTATGATATGGGAAAATATTATGATAAAGATATGAAGGATGTATGTTAAGCCCTATGACAGAGATATCATGCCAGACCTATGATAGAGATATCATGACATACCTATGATTTTTCTACTACATTTTTATTGATACCGTTCTCTCTACATAATTTCTTATGATGATATTGGGTGAATGCAATGTGAAAATATTGAAAATGTTTTAAAATGAAATTATCTAGAACATATATTTCTACCCCTAAGAAAATCAACATTATTAATACTTGTTGTCACAACTACAACACCCTCCAAAAGTTTGGCATGTACCCAAATTCTAGATCTTCCTTTGTTCTTGCATATTGTCGTCGCAAGCATTAAGACTCATTACATGTGTTTTCTCTGAGTGTTTTGGTCTTGTTTACAAGAAAATAAAGTGTCATCCTTTCGCATGTTAAGTGTGGCACATCACATAGAAGCTATTTTTGGTGTTTTTAAGAGGTTATCTCTATCTAAATGAGTTGATCCTATCACATAAATATATGTAGCACTCATTTCCAAAGTCTTAAGCATTGTTGCACAAGTGTCGTCACTATCATCACAAAATGTATCTGTCATGATTCACTTGTCATAAGTTGTCACAAATATTCCAAACTTAGTGAAGTGTGTTTTTTATGTGTTCTAGATAATCTATGTTGTGTCGTCAAGTGTTCCAAGTGTGTGATCACAATAAAGTATTATCATTGTTCACATCAACTTCACCAATCCCACACTTAGCTAAATCCAGAAATCTTCTTGACCAAGCACCTTAGCCTCATCCACACCTCCTGAATTTTGCATTGCATAGTCTCAACCCTCAAGCTACAACCCTCCTCTTGTCACTACACAATGAGGAGTTCCTGCCTCTCGGGTGACGCAGGGGCAACCCCTGCAAAACCCAGAATATTTAAACACTGTTCATATAATGATACATCTCAGCATTTTCCCAAAAATATAACTTCAACAGCTGTCCATTTCATGAACTTCAATTGCTGAAGTCACAAACTCAACAATCTTTACATAACTGAAACTTTAAGTTTGGGCAAATTCATCCACTGTCTTTTTCAGACGCAAGCTCTTCAACTTATGTTCACACCAACCATATTCTCATAACCCAGGACTTGCCCGTTTTAATACGAGCGCTCCACTTTTTATTCAAAACACCCAGAATTTAATTACATATGTGCTCTTATCAGCTCATAACAATGGCAATTTACATTTAAATTCAGGTCAAACATACCTTACCCAAATCGGTCACCAGTAATACGTTTTCTTCTTCAGATCTGTGGACTGTGCCCTTTCCTCCCTTTGAACAAACTTGACATGATTAATCAACATTTGAATCAACAAAGAACTTGGACTTCGTTGACGCAACAGCAGCACTAGAATTAAATTTAAATCCAAACCGGAACTTATTAAACCCACAAGCGTTCCTTGTTTCTATAACAAATATATATATATATATATATATATATATATATTGCCGTAACCTTAACCATATTCACAAATCACAAACGCCAAGCCCTTTAACTATTGATCGCAAACCGCACTTTCCAAAGTTACGATGCGATGGATGTCGCAGATCGCACTTTTCCAAAGTTGCGATGCGATATCTGGACGTGATCTCCTTTTTAAACTGTTCTATAACTGCACACATCCGTCTATTATCTATCAATGCGATTAATGAACTCCTTCCTCATCCAATGTGATGGTCTTACCGGACCCGATTCACGAAGTCTTTTTAAGCCATTCTTCTGTGTTTCAGTTCATAAACTACAACAAAGCCATGATTGCATTAATACAGAATTCTTACGATTTAAATAGAAACACAGATCGAAATCACTTCAACCAACACATCAATCCTCACAATTTCTTCATATATAACGTTTAAACAAATTTTCAAATCCACCCAAAGCTTTCAATAGGCGATTTACACCAGGTTTCTGTGTTAATGACTATTCCAACCCGTAAGTTCATAATTTGCCAGATTTGCGAGAATTTTCATAGTTTAAAACAAAAACACATAGTCCACCTTGTTTCAAGAAATTACGTAGGCCGACAATATACACATCCCAATATTTGTCATTCAATCATGTACAAACACAGTTGTATCTATAGTATTCAGAAAAACAAAACAGAATTTCGCCCTTTGGCCAAAAACAATCCACACACACCTCACTACTAATCTGAGCTTTCTGCTCCACACTAAAAAAACCTATTCTAATCCTCTCGCTCTACCAAAAACCTTACACTAACTCTCTCACCTTGCTCCCCCTGAATTATACAAGAAGACACAATTTATACAAATAAATGGTTTCATGAACCAATTCTGATTCTGAACCAGAAATCTCTCAACCTCCTAAAAAATCTCTTCAAACCCACTCTTTTCTAAACCAACGCTAAATCAAGATTTTAAAATTCCTCATATTCTATTCTAGCCAAATAAATCTAACTGTTTTGGCCTAATCTCCATACAAGGAGGATCACTCAGCCACATATACCCTATCCTCATATTTAACAATAAATAAACACTCTCATATATAAAATTAATTAAATTATTTTCTTCCAACCCCTTGTTAGTCACAACATGTGATCATGCTATCACATTGTTGACTAGGCCTGAATGCTCCTGCATCAGATTCCCAAAGTTGAAAGTTTCCATGACTTCCTGGTCATGTGTTTCTTCTGCTGTCCATCCAGTATCCCAAACTTTACTTTGTAACTGGTCATCACTTTCATTATGCTGCTGATTTAATTCTTCTGCCACTGTCACTTATGTTCCTCTAGATTTCCAAATCTTAATTTGCTATTGTCCTCTATTCTTGCTGATACAAATTCCTGTGGTCAATTTCTCCTTCTTGTTGTTCCTCTTCTCATCTAATTTCATCTTCCACAATTTCTCAATTTCCTTCTTACCATTTGTCTTTAACTGAACCCCACTGACATCTGTCTGCTGTACATTCTCCTTTTCCATATAAATTATAAAATTTTTGTCCAAATCTTCCTTACCTCTGCCATTTACAATCTGTTGTTTGTACTCTACAGCCTCTCTTTCATTATCATCAAAGATAATTCTTCCCTCTATATTCTCAGATTTGTCTAATAACTTTCTCAGCAAAATGTCAATTTCTTCATATTCAATAAACATGTCATTTACATATGAATCCTCCTTCCTGTATAAAACAGAATTTCCACCACAATTATCAGATTCAAAATAGCTATGGTTTTCGATCTTCATAGATGATTTTGTCATCAACTCTTTATACTGTCCTTCTGCAAAATTTATGAGATTGTCATTAATTCTCATTTCCATACTTTCCTTTGCGTTATCATCACAAAATTTCATTTGTTTATCTTTAGCTCCTTTAATCATGAAAATTTCCCTGTCAATACCATCATTCTCAAAATTATTAAATACATGCTTAAAATATCTTTCTGTTTCAGCCATTTCTTCCAATAATCTCATTTCTTCATCAACATGCATAAGCACATTGTCCAATCGATGTTCCTCACCTGTCAAACCTGAAAACATACACATCATGTCAGTTTCAAAAATGCAAGGCTCTTCATTCGAAGCCTCAATGATCAGCTCCTCATGCTCCTCTGAACTATTCTGATAGTTCACTAAATTATTGAGAAATTCTTCCTCAACATCTCTGATTTCTTCCTCATCAAAGAAAACTTCTGGAACTGCAACTTCTTGACTATGCTTGGAAAATTCATCATAATTTTGTAGAATACCTTCTTGTTCTACACAATTTCTTTCAATACTCAGTTTTTCCAAATAAGACAATAATGCCTCTTCCTCTTCTCTGATAAGACTTTGATCTTTCAAAGATTTCCTTGGCTTACCTTCTTCAGCTAAGTTCTCAGGGTCAGCTTTCCTTCTCTTCACTTCATAAATCTGCAATGCATTTGTTTCCTTTCCTGTTTCCATTTCCCATTGGTCTTCTTTCCATGCTAAAATTCCTTCAAATATAATCCAATAAGTTTCCACTAAAAGAAGACATAACCATTCAGCCATACCTTCTAATTTTCTCCACCAATTGAAGTCTTGAAAGTCCTTATGCATCTCCTTTCTTGCTTGTCTTGCCTTTGCTCCTTTCACTTTTTCATACACAGGTTCAAATCCTTTAGGCTGCATACCTGCAATTTTACATTCATAGAAATAATTAATCCCAAAAATATGAGATCCTCTTGTCTGTGCGGATGATGTCAACACATTCCTCTCATTCTGATATGCATAGATCAGTTCTTCTCTACTGTCATCACTGTCTTCGTCCCCAAGGAGAGATCCTTTCTCTGGTTCACAGATGTATTCTATTTCTTCATTCTCAGTTGTTGGAAGTAATAATTTCTCAGCAAACAATTCTTGGACAGGTCATTTAACTCTTCTTCCCACATAAAATCCTTGTTTCCATTTGTCTCTAATTCCTTTCAATACCAGCTTCTCCAAATGACTGAGTTCTTCCTTCATCTCAGCCAACTCTATGTCCCTTTATTCTTTACTCATTCCTTTGAGTCCAACTGCTTCAGCACTCTTTTCCCCATGTCTGTGACTTTCCTTTGTACCCCTGTCATGACCATCAATAGTCAATTCCTTTCCTTCTTCTGGTGAACTTTCCTTGTTCACTAGTGAGCTGCAACTAACTTTTCCCATTTCGCCTATAACAAGTCTCCTTCATGCCTCATCGAACTTTCCTGAGTTTAGCCTTTTGGCACCTATTGGTTCTTTCCTTGAACCTTTCACTGACTAACAATTCTACCCAGCACTCTTCTTGCTGGAATTGTTATCTCCTATCCACGATCACAATTGTGGAGCTGCCTCATCAACTTCTACCCAACCTCAGTTGGAGGTTGTTCTCATCTCCTCTTGAATACTCCTTGCTTTAGGCTCTTCATCTTCAATTTCTCACTACCTTCTTCCTTCAGTAAATTTTTTTACTGTTGGGTATTGTCACCTTTACGCATCTGGGAGTTCTTCTTTCTCTATATTCTTTACATAGCTCATATGCTATGATGCTGGTACAAATCATTCCACCTTTCAGCAAATCCACTGCTTCCACTGACCTGCACAATCTTATCTCAAGACACATCAAAGTATCTTTCAAACCTGCAATATTTCCTTCAAAGATGTCTTTAAACTAACTCCCATTCCATCAGTCAAAGAACTCACTGTTCACTATTTCATTTAGACTTTTCATTCAATAGGACTCCATACAACCAACAACTATCTCCCATTCTATTTTTCATAATGGACTCTTCAGTTTTCAAGACCAATTAAGATTAGATCTGAGTTTCAATTATATTTTCCAATTTATGATAGATACTATCAATTCCTTCTGATAACCTGTTTATAAGAAAATGATGTTTTTCCTATACAATTTCCAAAATTCATTTCCTGTAGTGGTTCTTCTTTCAATCCTATTAACCCAATCTCTGTTCTTTCAATCATCAATATCATTGCCTTCAACAATATTTAAACAATCTTCAATCAAATTGGTCATGCAATCAACTTAAACATTCTTACCAGACCTTCCTAGGCATTCTCTGCTTCTCCATTCTGATCCTTATCTTTATCAAACGCACTTCCTGGCAATTATACATCTGCTAAATTTAAAATTCAGTTTCCCAAAACAATATTTTCAGAGCGTTAAGCTAGCTCTGATACCAAAAATTGACGCAGGGGCAACCCCTGCAAAACCCAGAATCTTTAAACACTGTTCATATAATGATACATCTCAGCATTTTCCCAAAAATATAACTTCAACAGCTGTCCATTTCATGAACTTCAATTGCATAAGTCACAAAATCAACAATCTTTACATAACTGAAACTTTAAGTTCGGGAAAATTCATCCACTGTATTTTTCAGACGCAAGCTCTTCAACTTATGTTCACACCAACCATATTCTCATAACCCAGGACTTGCCTGTTTTAATACGAGCGCTCCACTTTTTATTCAAAACACCCAGAATTTAATTACATATGCGCTCTTATCAGCTCATAACAATGGCAATTTACATTTAAATTCAGGTCAAACATACCTTACCCAAATCGGTCACCAGTAATACGTTTTCTTCTTCAGATCTGTGGATTGCGCCCTTTCCTCCCTTTAAACAAACTTGACATGATTAATCAAAATTTGAATCAACAAAGAACTTGGACTTCGTTGACGCAGCAGCAGCACTAGAATTAAATTTAAATCCAAACTGGAACTTATTAAACCCACAAGCGTTCCTTGTTTCTATAACAAATATATATATATATATATTGCCATAACCTTAACCATATTCACAAATCACAAACGCCAAGCCCTTTAACTGTTGATCGCAAATCGCACTTTCCAAAGTTGCGATGCGATGGATGTCGCAGATCGCAATTTCAACTGTTGACTTCGCAGATCGCACTTTTTCAAAGTTGCGATGCGATGGATGTCACAGATCGCAATTTCAACTGTTCACTTCACAGATCGCACTTTTCCAAAATTGCGATGCGATATCCGGACGCGATCTCCTTTTTAAACTGTTCTATAACTGCACACATCCATCTATTATCTATCAATGCGATTAATGAACTCCTTCCTCATCCAATGTGATGGTCTTACCGGACCCGATTCACGAAGTCTTTTTAAGCCATTCCTCTGTGTTTCAGTTCATAAACTACAACAAAGCCATGATTGCATTAATATAGAATTCTTACGATTTAAATAGAAACACAGATCGAAATCACTTCAACCATCACATCAATCCTCACAATTTCTTCATATATAACGTTTAAACGAATTTTCAAATCCACCCAAAGCTTTCAATAGGCGATTTACACCAGGTTTCTGTGTTAATGACTATTCCAACCCGTAAGTTCATAATTTGCCAGATTTGCGAGAATTTTCATAGTTTAAAACAAAAACACATAGTCCACCTTGTTTCAAGAAATTACGTAGGCCAACAATATACACATCCCAATATTTTTCATTCAATCATGTACAAACACAGTTGTATCTACAGTATTCAGAAAAACAAAACAGAATTTCACCCTTTGGCCAAAAACAATCCACACACACCTCACTACTAATCTGAGCTTTCTTCTCCACACAAAAAAAACCTATTCTAATCCTCTCGCTCTACCAAAAACCTTACACTAACTCTCTCACCTTGCTCCCCCTGAATTATACAAGAAGACACAATTTATACAAATAAATGGTTTCATGAACCAATTCTGATTCTGAACCAGAAATCTCTCAACCTCTCCTAAAAAATCTCTTCAAACCCACTCTTTTCTAAAACAACGCTAAATCAAGCTTTTAAAATTCCTCATATTCTATTCTAGCCAAATAAATCTAACTGTTTTGGCCTGATCTCCATACAAGGAGGATCACTCAGCCACATATACCCTATCCTCATATTTAACAATAAATAAACACTCTCATATATAAAATTAATTAAATTATTTTCTTCCAACCCCTTGTTAGTCACAACATGTGATGATGCTATCACATTGCTAACTAGGCCGGAATGCTCCTGCATCATCGGGACTGTGCACTGCACAATCATAGTGCTCAAGCCCAACCTCTAACCCCAAAATTTGCACAATTTCTCTCTCTTGCCCGGTCAGTACTGCACATTGTGTAGTCACAAGGCTCAAGCCTTAGCCTTGAACTCTTGAACTACAAAATTGTATAATCACCTAACCTCATCTGTCTTCTAGGACTGCAAAGTGGGTGAAATATTTTCTTAAGCCCTCAGCCCAACTCCCTGAGCTCCCTGCGCAATATTTTTTCTCAACCCCAGTCTGAACTTTACATTTCTATCTCAAGGCTCAATATCAACCCTTGAATGGCTGAGCTGCACAATTTCACAGTCACTAAGCCTCTCTCTCATCTTGTCACCTAGGTTTATCTCAGTGAGTGGATCAACAAGCAACATCTTAGACTAAGTCCTTTTTAGACTGATGTCATCTTGTCATGAGTGAATTCTAGATTCAGGTACCCTATGATAAAATGACAGGATGATGAAGAAGTATTTGGAGAAGAATAACATGTTAGAAGATACCTTTGTAGCTGAATATGAAAGTTGCTCAATAAGGAGAAAGCAAAGGCACACCATTTTGCGATAGCAGCTCGAAACCTAATATCAATGAAGCCTCATTATTTCTAAGCCATATGGAGGTGGAAAGAAGACATTTTAAAAAAGACACAAATAAAGAAGAAACAAGAATGACTTGATATTTCCATGCCATCATATAGTCAATGTCATTAGTTTCATGTCATGTCATGTCATCAGTCACCATATCCCACATCATTTTGTGGATTATGTAAATTTCCATTCAAAACTGTATTGGAAAGTGGAAGTCCAAAGGACATGTACAAAATTTGAAGAGTCATAGGAATTCAATCAGTCATGAGGGTAGTCATAGATTCACAAGGAAGGTGGGGCATCACCGCCCCATTGGTTATATATACACCCTCATTGTATGAGAAAAATAATTTTCACCTTGGCTCCTCCTGTAAGGCACTAGAGAGACGAGTTAGTTCTTTTAGGAAGCAAGGAGTGGCTCGAACTCTCCACTATTGGAAGTAGTGGTGTTTTTATACATGTTTCTTGGGAATTTTACTTAATATCAGAAGCCTAATGGCCAACACATTCTTCATGCATGGATTATTAATATTTGTAAGATTTTTATATGAATGTTTGTTATTCATGTTTGTTTTCACCTGTGCTAAAGCAGTTAAACTATTTCAGTTATTTTAGTGCTTATCATATTAATAATGTGTTGTAATGGTTTCTATGATTATCACATATTTGTGGAATATTCCGTTGGAAGTTATAAAAACATTTATTGTTTGTGTTGGTTGCAATGACAGTCACATCTTTATGGAATATTCAGTTGGATGTTAGGTGGATCCTTCTTGTTTGTGTGTGTCTCTTCTATAGTGGTATTATTACCTCTCTCTTAGGGGCTCACTTTTCTTTCTTTCCGCATTAGTATAACCTCAACACACCTACAAATGAACACTCACTAGGCACACTTACCTTCTTTTCAAAGGCACATATGTATCCCTCTCTCTTTCTAACAATTAGAGCCAAGGAAAACCTTCCCATTGTTTTAAAAGCCTAGAGATTTTAATTCTTATCAGTACTCAATTGGTGAATAGTCTTTGAGAGTGGTCATATGATGTTGAATACAAATGAAAAAGATAGAATATAAAGAAGTGATGGTGGAAATTCTTTAACAATAGGTTGATTCTACAAAATCTCTTGCTTCCAACTTTAGAAGAAAAATGTAATTATTGTAAAATGAAATATAGAAAAGAGGAGTGCATCATTAAGGATTTTAACTTTAATTTACAGAAATGTAAAATTAAAGACCAACAACTCCATTACTCAATTCTAAAGAAGAATGACATAAAATAAGATGTAATTGGTAAGACAAATCATACTCAGCAAATTATAGAATCACTTGAAATCTTTATTCATATCCACATGAAGTTCAAAAATAAAAAATAATTCTACTTCTGAGGTCCAAAAACTTGGAATCCTCAATTTTCCTTCTTAATTAACTTTTATACAAAATTTTCAAAATGGGACAATTATAAAATTGTCAACTACTAATTTTTAACCTCCTAAACTATTTTGTAACTGATTGTTCCTTCACTCATTACATTTTTAAACATAAAATATAAATACAACATTTTAAAATATTTAAAAATTGATAGAAGACAAGTGGCATATGATCACTGGATAATCTAAGATTTTTGTGCATTTGAAGGTCCAGCTCCTGACCTTGTTGTTTTTGGTGACATCCATTCCCTGCACTTTTTCCAAATGGTTGTATCTGGACTTGGACTCTTTATGAACCTAGTATGTGCCATCCAGAATCTGTAATTTTGTTGTATGTTGTTTTGTGAATGAAAATGGTTCTTATTAACAATAATATCTAGAAATATTTTTGCAAGTAATTGACAATCATGGCACCTTTCTATGTTGTAGTTTTCTCATGAGAAGAACTGATCTTTCTCTTAGCCTCAATTAAAAAAATTTCATAGGTTTCCTAAGGTAACAAGTTTCCTTGTTGATCCTAGCATGAAGGAAAGCCTTCTTTAGTCCTTTTGTCAAAATTAGTACTAGACTTCATCATTGATTCCTTAACCACTATTAGTTTCTTCTCCGCCATTTTCTCGTATAAATATTTCGCTATCATTTTATTTATCTCTATGACATACTTAGTTTTGTATTCAACTCCTAATTATCTTAACTGTTGAAAAGATATTGAATTAAGGAAATTAATCATTTTCTTTGAAAACCGAGCTCTCTGCTGTAATTTATGTTTAATAGCAATTATTAACTCTTCCAAGTCCCTGATAAGAAAAATTGAAAGTAAAATTATGGTGACAAGGAAGCCTACCACTCACCACTATAAATATGGAATTGTTTCTACTCCTAGACTAACACAACAATTGGAAGAAAAAGAGAAAAAGGGATTTGCTACAATTGTGGTACCAAATACAATAAAGGTCATAAGTGTACTGAGAAGAAATTATTTTACATATATTGTGAAGAGGAGGAAGAAAAGGAACAAGCAACTTCAAAAGAAGAGGATATACACCAGGAACCAACCCTAGAGAAATAATAAATGAATCTGGCCATATCTTGTAATGCATTGGAAGGAAAAGCCACTCCTAAAACTCTCCAGATAGAACGACATATCAAGAATCAAAATGTAATAATGTTGTATGATTCAGGTAGTACCCATAATTTTATTTATTGTAAGGTAGCTAAGAAATTGAATTGCTTCCTATACCCATCACCAAAGTGTCAAGTGATGTTTGCAAATGGAGTAACTATAAATTTCTTTGGAAAGTTCCATAAAATCAAGCTAACCATGGGGGAATATGTATTGAATAGTTCAATTCTCTCCATTCGAATATTGATGTTTTACTAGGATTCCAATGGTTAGAATATTTGGGGACAATAACTTTTAATTTTCAAGAACCTTTCTTGAAATTGTATTGGGAAGGAAAGGAATTTGAATTATGGGATATCGCAGGGAAGCCAGGAAATATAATCAGTTCTAATTTCATGACAAATATTCTGAAGAAAGAGCAACGATGCGTAATTGCACAATTATGCTCACCAAAGGTTCAAACATCAAAATCATCTATTTTTCCATACCTCCAAAAAGTCTTGGATAATCATTCCAAGGTGTTTGAGACTCCCAAAGGAATCCCACCTATTCGTGGTCATGTTCATGCTATTCATTTGATTCCAGGAATTTTTCCTCCAAGCATCAGGCCTTATAGATATCCTTATGCCCAAAATAGTGATATTGAACGTATGGTTGCAGAAATGCTAGAGGTTGGTATAATTTAACCTATTCAAAGTTATTTCTTTACTCCATTATTATTGGTGCACAAGAATGATGGATCATGGCGTATGTTTCTGGATTATAGGGAGCTCAAAAAGCTCAATATTAAAGATAAATTTTCCATCCCCATCATTGTTGAATTATTGGATAAATTACATGGAGAAATTTACTTCACCAAGTTGGATGTTCATTCTGGATATCATCAAATTAGAATGAAGACTAAAGACATTTTGAAAACAACATTCATAACTCACGATGGTAATTACAAATTTTTGGTAATGCCTTTTGGCCTTACTAATGCACCTTCCACATTTCAAGGTTTGATGAATTCCATTTTAAAACCCTTCCTTAGAAATTTTGTCTTAGTATTATTTGATGATATACTAATCTATAACAAGTCTTGGAAGGATCATCTTTAACATGTTGACAAGGTGCTCAAACTAACAATTATATGCAAAAACCTCTAAATGTTTTTTGGAGTACTAGAGGTGGAATATTTGGGTCATATTGTATCTCATGAGGGTGTTAAGGTAGACCATGAAAAAATTAAATCCATTAAGGAATGGAAAATCCCCACAACCATAAAGCATATTCGAGTATTTCTGGGTTTAACTGGGTATTATCACAAGTTTGTTAAGAATTATGGGAGAACATTGGCACCTCTAACATCATTACTAAATAAAGATGCATTTTATTGGACTACAGAAACAACTAAGTCTTTTGAACATCTTAAAGAGGAAATGCGCCAAGCACCGGTCTTAGCTACACCAAACTTCAAAAAAACCTTTATTGTGGAATGTGATGCCTCAGGAAATGGAATTGGTGTGGTTTTAATGCAATAAGGAAGACCCATTACTTTTGAAATTCATCCAATCAAATGAAAGTATTTACAAAAACCTATTTATGAGAAGGAAATGTTAGTAATACTACATGCACCAAAGCAATGGATACCTTACCTAATGGGAAGACACTTCAAGGTAAAAATAGATCATGATAGTCTAAATACTTTTTAGAACAAATTTTATCTTTAGAAGCGCAACAAAAATCAGTCACAAAGATGTTGGGTTATGACTTTGAAATCATCTACAAAAAGGGAATCAAAATGTTGCTGCAGATGCACTCTCAAGAAAGGATGAGGGTGTGTAATAATTTCTTTGTGCCATTTCTATTATCCAACCTGAGTGGATAACCAAAGAAAGGGATGAATGGAAGAATTATGAAGAGATGTGGACACTCATTCAAAATTCTCAGCAAGATCCTAGTACATATGATACATTTAGCTAGAAAAATGATTCATTATGCTACAAAGATTGCTTATATCTTTGTAAGAATTCCAAACTCAAACAAAATATTCTTTTGGAATTGAACACCTGTCCCTTCGGAGACCACTCGGGATTTTTAAAAACTTACCACAAGGTCAAGAAGGAATTTTTTTGGGATGGCCTTAGATTTGATATTCAAAATTTTGTGGCGGAATGTTTGGTTTACCAACAAAATAAAATTGAGAAAATTAAGACAAGGGTTTGTTACAACCATTATCCATTCCAAGTGAACGTTGGGAGGAGGTTTCAATGGATTTTATCATAGTTTTACCCAAGTATGAAGGAAATACTGTCATCATGGTGGTAGTTGATAGAATTACCAAGTATACACACTTTTGTGCATTATCTCATCCATTTAAAGCTAGTATAGTTGCTACTGCATTTATGGAAACAATTCAAAAGATACATGGAAACCCAAAGATTATTGTAAGCGACAAAGCTCCCATTTTTATTGGAAATTTTTGGATGAAATTATTTTCTTGTTTGGGCACTCTATTAACTCATAGCTCATCATATCATCTTCAATATGATGGGAAAAATGAGATAGTGAACACATTTTTGGAAGTATATCTTCGTTGATTTGTATCTTATAAACAAACACAATGGTTTAAGTGGTTACCTATAGCTGAATGGTGTTATAACACTTCCTTCCATACTACAGAAAAAATGACCTCATTTATGGCACTTTATGGATATCATCCACAATCCATCACATCATCTTTAAGAGAAAAATAGAAGGTTCAAGTAGTGGAAGATCACATCGATCATAAAGAACAAGTTATCCAAATCTTAAAGGATAACCTCACTTTGGCACATAATCGAATGAAACAAAAGGAATATTGAATGAAACAACTAGGTATTTTTATGGCTACAACCATACAAACAAATGTTCCTCAAGCAAGCTAATAAGGATAATAAATTATCACCAAAGTATTATGGTCCTTACAAGGTGTTGCAAAATATTGGTACTATGGCATTCAAATTGGAGCTTCTTGCATCTTCCCCAGTGCACCCATTTTTCCATGTTTCATGATTAAAGAAGGTTATGGGTGACAAGCTCCCAGTTCAAACAATATTTCTAGAAATTGACAAGGAAGGAAAAATCATATTGCAACCTGAAACAGCCACGGAAACAAGAACTCGACAGCTATGAAATCGATCAATTTCAGAGTATCTCACTAAGTGGAAGAAATTACCCGCCGAAGATTTGACATGGGAGGTTGAAAATTTTATACAAAAGCATTTAGAACTACTCAAGCATTGAGGACAACACCTTTTTGAAGGAGAGGGCATGTTAGGTCCCTATAATACTAGTGCATCACCTTATTTTTATTGTTAGTGTAGCCCCATTATTGTTATTTGTGTGCCCATGTAGTCCCCATATTATTATTATTGCGCCCCATAGAAGCCCACTATTGTTTTTTTTTTTTTTTCTAAGTTAAACTGATCTATTAGCAAAGGGATAATTTTACAACGGGACCGAAGTCCGAGTCTACTACCTTAGAGGCAGAATTTACAGAAAGAGACTGAGATACGCACCATAGCCCACGCAGGGGAACATTGAGAAGCATTTCAGAGTTCACTTTGAACCAAAAAAGCACAAAAAAAACTCCAAAAAAGTTCCATGACCAGCAACATCAAGATAGGCCCAATAATTTAGGCTACAGGCATAGAAGAACAGACATGTAACAAACCCATTAATTTTCTGGAGGCTCCTCCACAATCCTACACCAACCAAAAGCTTGCAGGTCTTGGGCGAGCGCTTCTTCAGAGGCCGAGGGGCCTGGTGCATCTGGGGCTCTAGCTTCAACCGGAGTAGACCTTGCAGTTATGGTCGGAGGTGGCATCGAGGCTTGATCACTCGCCATGTTGACATTCGAGAACAGTCCAAAGTCTGCAGGACGAGCCATAGTCTGCGTGCTGGGCTCCCCAGGCTGGTGTTCCTCGAGAAAGACCACTGATAGAATCGCAGTAATCCGAGGGCGCGTGAGGGAGCTATTAAATATGAAACACACTGAGCATGAATTGGGGACAGAGGATGCCGGAGGATGCGATGCGAGGGAGCTCCAGTTCTGATTGATACCATGAATGCGCACCCTGCCACTCCGCGTCCGAGGGTAATGGCCAGTGCTTGGGCCACTGGACGTGGAAGGCGATATCGAGGATGGAATGGCACGAGCACTGGAGGGGCACCCTCTGGAGCCACCCCTTCGGCTCTGCATGCGATTTCGCAGCCGTGGCATCGTGAAAAATAACAGTGACTCTGCTCAGAACAGAATTCCAATGAACAGATCCTCTCCTAGCAAAGAAGAAACCAACCAACGCCTCCAAAGCAGACCTCGAGGAGAGCATCTGTCGGGTTACATATAGCCCGTCACGTTAGGTACCAGTCTCTGGTGTGCACTGCACCCACTTGCCTCAAATCCATACCTCTCATGCTTAGAAGATCAAGCTTCATTACTTCTCCTTTGATGTAAGTCGAGTCGGAGCACTTGAAGGTCGGAGCCATCGTAGAAGAGATCAAGTGAAGACTGAAGTGTTCAGAGCTCATGTCCTCGGTAGGAGTAGTGTGTAAATGCTGCAAGCTTTCGCGCGGAGGGCCTAATAACTTCACATTCAGGACAGGCAGGTGTCGGCATGGCACGCCAAACCTCCGTCCCATCTCATCAATACTCCTTCTGTCCACCCGCATCCGGGATAGAAGCCCACTATTGCTATTGGTGTGCTCTTACATTATTATTGCTATGTCGGCTACGATTATATTGTGACCCCTTGTACCCCTATATATAGAAAGGAGGGTTTTTCATTTGAACCATCCAAGAATTTTTCATTTATGTAATTTAAAATAGGTTTCCCCCTCAAATATTATATTTTATAAATCGTTGATGTATTATTTCTATTTTTAAGTGAGTTGGTTGCATAACATTGTACATGTAATGATTAACTTATGTGTTGAGTATGGGTATGCCTACCTTCACAAAGATGTCATGATTTAAATGTATTGTAATAGAAGATGATCTCTCCAGTTGTTCTTGATCCTAACTTGTCTCAAAGTAAATCACTCCAATCATCAGTCACCATTTCTAACTTTTCACTTTAGGGGGCAATATATTATAGGCCATTTTGTCACATCTGGTCAGTCAACCTACAAACTGGATCAACCAACATCCTATTACCTCTTAACATCATCATACCACAAATCCTTAAGAATGAATCCATTTAATCCCTGAATTTCGTCCTAGAACTACTTCAAATCAACCAATTTAAGGACCAACACAGTTTGTAACCCTATGGAACTATGTTCAACAACTGGTTGCTCCATATTGGGTAGGGTTGATCACTAATAGGGTTCCCTATGTTAGGGCTGTGTTGATTCTAAAAATTTGAGACAAATTAAAATATTTCCAAAGCTTCCTCTTCGAGAAGCTTCCAAGGTTTCTTACAACTATTTACCTCGGATAAAACTCGTGAATCCTATCCTATCCTACCTTGGAGTTTCCATCCCCTATCCTTTGATTCAATCCTCCCATCAAGGGTGGATCTCAATCCTATGTTGGTAAATGGATAATAACTCCCAACTCACCATCCTCTTCTATATATTTGTGACCATCCACAAGATAGGGGTGGGCTTTTGGAGATATATTCTACCCTAATGCTGCTACTATGAAGAGTCATTATTCCATGTGTTAGGGTGACATAGAGCTACACTTTGTGGCAAAATAAGGAAAATTCAAGTTGGGGGATATCTTCTGCAAGATAAACTCCTATATTTGGTTGTAACTCACTCCATTTCTATTAATGAAAATAGTTATATGTTTTCTTATATATGATGTTATAATTTCATGTATTTCTATGCCATGTTGATCCATTGAATGAAGTAATTAGATGATGCTACATAGCTATCATAGATCCTTGTCTAGTGTTGTTTGATTGTTCAGGTCCTATTATAGTGATTAGAGCTAGTATTGGAGCATTCAAGCCAAGAGAGTAGTGAAGAATATGACGGATTATAGGTAGGATTCATCCCGTTATCTATTTAATTTAAGGGAAACAATAGCTTCTTTTTCTTTCTGTTGTTCTAAGCTAGTCCACCCAATCTAGGGGAGAAAATTATATCCATAGTCGTATATTTCGTATAACACTAATGAATGTCAAACTCAATCATTGTATTCACACTCTCAGCAACTCAAGGCTTTGGTTGTTACACTTTCAAACTTGGTTCACACTCTCAATAAATAAACAAAAATGCATAATAAAACCACTTTGTCAGATTGTCACTGTTAAATTTAGAAAATGACAACACTCCTAGAAACCATTCTCTCAACAAATGAAACACACATTAAAAAAAATGAACATGCCATAAAATTGTAACAAGAATTAAATAAATTTCACACTTATAAAGGGACCAGTTTAGGACCTATGTTTTTATGCAATAAAGAGGTTAGAATTATGCAATTATTAAAGCATTAACAAAACTAATAATAGTAACAACAATCACACATGAATTATAACTAAGACGAAATAAATAAAAAAACTACAATACCTTCCTAACCGTTGATCCTTGCTAATAAGGAGGGCCCTTCAATCCTAGGAGGGGATGGTACACAAGCTAATAAATAGAAATGTATGGTGCCACAAATTATTGATATTGAATTATTGAAATATACAAGATTACAATGTTGGTTCTCTCCCCCTCTATCACTGTCTATTTGTTTTTATATGTCTATATCGTGCGGGAAGAGAGTACATCTATTTATAATTTCAATTTGCAGTGATAAGAACATCATGAGAATCTAAATGAGATCTAATTTGAGAATACACGTTAACAATTTGATAAAAATTTCCAAGGTTAGGACAAAATTGTAACAACTTTTCCAAATTACAATAATTATCAATATAAAATCCTAATTGTTTCAGCTACACTACCCATAAACTTCTCCTTTAACAGTAAAAATATCTTTTAACTAGATGCTTTCCAAATTGATCTTCATAAATAATTGAAGGAGTTCAATGCTTCCACAAAATATATTCATGTGCAATAATAATGCTCAGTGAATCCTTGTCCTATCCTTGGTGAGGAAAAACTAGAAAGTGTATTCTTTTAGGAGCATCTAAGTTTTTGGGTATGTGTTATATTCTTTCCATGATTGGTCGCACAGGGGGGGGGGGGGGGTCACAGGGGGGGCGATAGCCCCCATTGTCTGTTGCATCGAGAGCAACGAGGGGGGGCGGCAACCCCCCTGTCTAGGGGTTCATAGGGGGCGTGTAGCCCCCTAAGCGGGGTCCGAGGCAGCGGCCCAGGAAATTTTTTTCCCTTATTTTTCAGTGGAAAGACCCACCTATGGTGTTTTGCATGGGTTTGCACATGGTTTTGGGGCATGATGGTTTTCAGCCCCTGGTATTTTGTATATCCGGTAAAGGGAACTATGGTTATGTTTTAATCTAGGGTTTATGGATTGGGGTTTATGAATGCTTCAGCATGTATATATATGTGTTGTAACACTAAAAGGAATATAATGAAAAATCAAGTTGGTAGCCCCGATTTGGGATCCAGGGGAAAAATCTCCGTGTATATATGTTTTATGTTTTATGCTCTCGCTATTGTTTATTTTCTATTTTTAAGAATTCATTTGCAGATAATTTCTGTACAGGGTTAAAACCTACATTTGGTATCAGATTTGTTTCGGCTTCAAGGGTACGCCTTTGTTGCTAAGGGTTTTTTTGCTTGGGCCAATGGTAGACCCTGTTCAGTGGGAGATCTGCAAGATTGATTCTTGTCGTGAAAGAAGATGGCGAGTAGTGGAAAGATAGAGATCAAGAAATTTAATGGTCAGAGTTTTGAGTTTTGAAAGATCAAGATGGAGGATCTGCTGGTGGATAAAGGTTGGTGGATCACGGTAGATCTGGGTACTAAACGAATGAGAATGTCAGATGAATATTAGGTGAAGTTGGATCAGAAGGAAAATAGTACAATACGATTGTGTATCTTAGATTCGGTATTGTTGAATGTATCTGGGGAAGCTACGGTGAAGAATTTGTGGGTCAAGTTCGGGACTTTGTACCAATCTAAGTCTTTGGTGAATAGATTGTTCCTGCAAAAAACATTTTGTAACTTGAGGATGAAGGATGGAGACTCAGCGACAGAGCATTTGAACACCTTCAATATCGTGGTAAGTCAGTTGTCATATGTTGGTATTAAATTCTCATATGAAGATAAGTGCATCAGTTTGTTGTGTTCTCTACCAGATTCGTGGGACAGTTTGGTTATTGCAATAGGTAGCAATACAACTACTTTGAATTTTGATGAAATTGTCTTAGTCTTTCTGTCGGAGGAAATGAGAAGAAGAAATGTGGATGGCTATAATGGATATGCCTTGACTATACAAGGAAGGTCCCATAATAGAAAGAAAAATAATATTTCGAGTGGGAGATCTAAATCTCTAGGAAGGAAGGGCACTACAAAAAGGACTACAGATCTAAAGCTCCTGAGAAAGGAAAGGGATCTGATGATGCTCCTTCTACAGAGGAAAAAACCACCTCAGATGAAGTTGGGTATGTGTATTTGGCTTCTTATTCAAATACACATGTATATCATGAGGCATGGTTGATTGACTCAGGTGCATACTTTCACTTCACTCCCCATAGGGAATGGTTTAGCAAGTATGAGAAGTATGATGGTGGTGATGTCTTCTTAGGGGATGATAGGAAGGCTAAAATAGTCGGATGTGGAAAAGTCAAAATGAAGCTTCAAGGTGGAAGGATTATAAAACTTCCTATTGTTCTTCATATTCCTGCATTGGCCAGAAATCTAATTTATGTAAGAAAGATGGATGATGCAGGTGTAAAAACAATGTTCAAGAAATATACATGCAAGACGGTTCAAGGAGAACTGGTGTTAATGTGGGGAGTTCGGATTGGAAATTTGTACAAACTTTAGGGTAGCACTATTATTTATGGGTGTAACAATTCTATTGTTCTTGAAAGTGGAGCAGAAAGCCTAGTGGTATCTGGAAAAAAGACCATGCTATGGCATCAAAGGCTTGGACATATTGGAGAGAAGGGCCTTTGGATACTGCATGGTAATGGTATGCTAGAAGGTATGTCTAATTGCTCTATGGATTTCAATTCTATGAACATTGTGTATATGGGAAGAAAAATCAGGTGATTTTTCCTTCTGGTGCTAAGAGGGCAAACAAGATATTAGAGCTTGCACACAGTGATGTGTTTGGACCTATGTTGACAGATTTAAATAATTTAAGGCTCTGGTGGAAAACCAAACAGAGAAGAAGATAAAGGTGTTAAGGACATATAATGGTGGAGAGTTCTGCAAGAATGAATTTCAAGAGTTCTGTAAGAAGTGTGGTATAGCACGACAAAAGACAAATCCATACACACCTCAGAAAAATGGAATTGCATAAAGGATGAATAGAACATTGATGGAAAAGGCAAGAATCTTGCTCAGTGGTACCAGGTTAGGACATGAATTTTGGGCAGAGGCAGTGGAGATTTCATGTTACCTGTTTAACAGATCCCCTTCATTAGTGTTGGAGGATAAGACTCCACATGAGGTATGGCCTATTAAGAAACCCTCTCTTTCACATATGAGGGTATTTGGACGTGATGCATATGTACATGTTCCAAAGGAGAAAGGGACCAAGTTGGATAATAAATCTAAAAGGTGCATCTTTATTGGGTATAAGGATGGTTTAAAAGGTTACAAGATTTAGAACCCAGAAACAATGAAGGTCATGTACAATCGAGATGTGGTGTTTAGAGAGGTGAAAGGTGTTGTTAAACATGAATTCCTACCAAAGGAACCTGAGAAGATAGAGTTTGAGCTAAAGGAGGATGAATCAGACTCTACAATAGAACAAGGTTTGGAAGAGGAAGAGCCACAAACTCCAGCTGTGAGAAGATTGGTCGGGAAAGAAGGCAGCGAGAAAGGTATAGTCCATCTTCTTTATGTTCAATTTTTTCTTTAACTATCACTGATGATGATCCCAGAAGTGTTGGGGAGGCAGTGGTTTCATAGGATGGAAAACCTTGGAAGGAGGCCATGGTTGATGAAATGGAATCCTTGCAAAAAAATGAGGCATAGGATCTTGTGGAGTTTCCAACTGGAAGGAAGCCCATCGAGAGAAAATAGGTGTTTAAGAAGAAGATGAATGTAGACGGCAAGGTGGAGAAATAGAAAGCTCGATTGGTAGAAAAAGGTTATTCCCAGGTGACGGGAATTGATTTTGGTGATATTTTTTCTCCTATTTCCAAGGTTACGTCTATCATATTACTTTTATCAATTGTGGCTACATTCGATTTTGAGATAGAACAGATGGGTGTGAAGACAACATTTCTTCATGGAGATCTAGAAGAGGAGATCTACATGAACCAACCTAAAGGCTTTATGGTGAAGGGTAAGAAAGAACTTGTATGCAGGTTAAAAAAGTCTATGTATGGGTTAAAATAGTCACCAAGGATGTGGTATTAGAAATTTGATACCTATATATAGGGACTTGGCTTCACTAGAAGCAAAGAGGATCACTGTGTGTATTTTAAATTAATTGGTGACAGTGTCATTTTTGGTCTTGTATGTGGATGACATGTTGTTGATCGGAAGTGAAAAAGAATTTATCCAATATTTGAAGACCCAATTGTTATCCAAATTTGACATGAAGGATCTTGGTGCTACAAACTATATTTTGGGCATGGAAATTAAGAGATATCAGGTAAAGAGGAAGCTCTGGTTAAACTAGAGGAAGTATGTTGAGACAATATTGCAGAGGTTTAATATGCAGGATAGTAAACCGATGAAGGTTCCTATTCCTATAGGTGTAAATCTATCTGCTAAGAAGTGTCCCAAGACGCAAGAAGAAGAGGAGGATATGTCCCATGTTCCATATGCAAGTGTAGTGGGTAGCCTGATGTATGCAATGGTCTGTACTATACCAAACATTCGACATGCAATGGGAGTATTGAGCATGTTTATGTCAAAACCAAGGAAGGAGCATTGGACAACAGTGAAGTGAGTTTTCATATATTTGCATGGCACTAGTGATTATGGTTTTTGTTACTATGGAAGACGAGGATTGGACATATTTTTGGACATCCGTGGTTTTGTTGATGCAGACTGGGCTAGAGATCTGGACCAAAGAAGATCTATAATTAGGTATGTGTTTATCGTATTTGAAGGTGCAATCAGTTGGATGGGTAAAATATAGTCTGTGGTGGTGGTTTCAACTACAGAGGTAGAATACATGGCACCCACTCATGCAAGCAAGGAAGCAGTTTGGTTGCAGAGATTGTGTTCAAGTATGGGGTTGGTGTAGTGAGCTATAAGGATAGACGATTATAGCCAAAGTGAAATTTTCTTGGCTAAGAAACCTACTTATCATTCAAAGACAAAGCACATTGATGTTCAATATCACTTTGTGAGAGATATGGTTGAGGATAAAAAGGTGTTGTTGGTAAAGGTGGACACTTTGAAGAATGTTGCAAATTCATTGATGAAGTCTATGAGCACTCAGAAGTTCTCTTGGTGTAGAGAAATAATGGGTTTTGCAGGGCTATACTAATGAATAAGCTCTCTTGTGGCCCCCTGTGGAAAGAAAACAACAAGCGGGAGAATGTTGGGTATGTGTTATATTCTTTCCACGATTAGTCGCACGCGCAAGGTCCGAGGCAACACCCTGGGAAAAAAAATCCTTTTTTTCGGTGGACAGACCCACCTATGGTTTTGTGCATGGGTTTGCACATGGTTTTGGGGCATGATGGTTTTCGTCCCCTGGTCTTTTGTTGATCCGATCAAGGGAACTACAGTCATGTTATAATCTAGGGTTAATGGATTGGGGTCTATGAATGCTTCGACATGTATATATATATTTTGTAACACTAAGAGGAATATAATGAAAAATCAAGCTGGTAGTCCCAATTTGGGATCCAGGGGAAAAACTTCTGTGTATATTTTTTTATGTTTTATTCTCTCGCTATTATTTATTTTATGTTTTTAAGAATTCATTTGCAGATAATTTTTGTACAAGGTTAAAACCTACATAAATAGACCACAAACCCTGTAACAACCTGGTTGTCAATTTTATGAGAAGAATAGCCTAAAAAAATAGATCTCATTTCAAATTACAAGTAGAATTTGATCATAGGGTGAAATATAAAAAGAGACATACCTAGGTTGATAATGGGTGTTACACGAGCAGAGTATGGTCTCATGAATAAAAAAGGGTAAAGAAAAGGTAGGAAAATGAGTGCAAAAAGATGCCAATTTCATGTCCCAACATCTCCCTCCAACTAAAGTGTCTGGAAGTCCATATTTTTATGATTTCATGTCCCAATATCTCCACCCCTCTTTGCTTCAACTATTGGTTTTTGTGAAAGAACAACATCTTTGGCAGGTTCTTGTGGAACAATGATTTTTAATTCTTCATCTTTCTCTCCAACTTGAATTCCAACCAAATTAGTTCTTGGAATTTCACAATTTTCTTCCTCTAACACTTACATCCATCACATAATATAATTCAAATTAATTCTACCACTTCTGCTAAGGTTTATAATCCATATTTTTTTCCAGACTGAAGCTGCCCTTCAACCATCGTAAGTTGTTTACTTAAATTCTCATTTTCCTCCTTCGAATTATTAATTTGTTGAATAAGGAGGAAAATTTCAAACTTACCTTGAAAATAGACATATTCTTGTTCTTTTTGAGCTCCCCCTCTTTCTATTGTTCCTCATGTTTCTTTAATTCAAGTGGAACAACATGAACTTCAGGTGTCAGGGTATTTTATTTTATAAATCCTTCTTGTTTCTCTTCATTCTATTGTCCCACAGACTCCTTTGGTTCTAATATATCAGTACATTCCTCAGATATTGTGGTGGTTTATGGTGTAGCAATTACCTGCACTGTATTCTTGGGATTCTTTCCACCAAATGACTTCTTCAATTTCATATTTTTACCACAATCTATATCAGTGTATAGTTTTCAGATACCTATTTATATTCCTCAGGAATTTATGTTCAGGAACCCCTACTTCATCTGGTGTTGTTCCAAGTGTCCATGTTTTAGCAGTCTCTAACTCAGGCCTATTTTCATCATTGGGGCATCCATAATAACTATACTCAAATTGTCCACTAGATATATCCACAGGTGCTTTAGTTCATGCACTTTTTCCTTCAACATATTTATCAACAAATATTTTTATGGAACACCGTCTCTTACGGTTTTTATGACGACGTCTAGGAGGTGTAACTGCTCTTATTTTTCCAAGAAGTGTAGTTTCTCTACTTTTTGTGGGAGGTTTAATTGCTCTATATTCTTGTAATATCCCCAATTTTGCAAGCATGGGAATTTTTCCCGATTTAGTTAATATTAATTAAAAGAGGAAAATATTATTTTGGAAAAAGGTGGCAAGAATTATTTTTAAATTTAGGATTTTGTGATCCATATCATGAAAATTAAGAAATTTTTATTTAAAAATCACATCTTCAGAGTTTTGTCGATGTGTTTTGAACCATCCAATGTGGTTCATCAACAGGACAAGATGAAGAACTAGATCTTGGCATCAAGGTAAACATATGTGGAGAAAAAACTTTAGTTGTTATATTTTAACAAATATATTTGACTAAATAAATATTACTTATTAATAAATAATATTCTATTTTAAGGAAATGATTGATTAGAATATAGTTGTTAATTAAGGGGAATTTTAATGAAATGAATATTTCAAATAAAAATAATATTTAGGTCTAACCTAATAATAAAACAATTAATTCTAAAATATTAAAAATAAATAAAAATAATAAATGGTCAAACTTAAAAAATATTTGGGTTAAGCCTACATAATAAAAACGCTAAAACAATTTATAAACTAAAAATAATATTATTATTTTATTAAAAGGAAGGAAAAAGTCACTTAGTGGAAAATGGCCCCCACTAATAAAATAATAATTAAGGAGTCTAGAAGCACTGGGAGAAATTATAAAAGGAGGATGGACTCATGTGTTGATCATCTTTTGATTATTACATTTCACATTTCATCTTCTCTTGGGGTTGTTTAGCACAAGAAGAAAACAATTGTTTATCACATGAATTCTGAGTTGACATTTGACCCACATTTCAGAGAAATTAGAGTGTCTCCCTAGTGAGGAAATTTGGGAGTCTAATTCAGAGCTTATTGTAGGAGATTGGATCAAACTTGCACATTTCTTGGGTGCAAGTGGAGATCGTGGTACAAACTTTGGAGAAAAAATTGTGAGTTAGAGATTCTAGGCTTTTTGAGAGAGTTTTCCCTTGGTTGTAGCAGGAGTTTGTTGGAACTATAAAGGGAAGAGATTGAGGGAATATCCAAGGAAAAACTTATCTCATTTATATAGTGTGCAGAGCTCATTAGTTGAATCTTGCACAAGAGAGAGGAGTAGGAATCCGAGAGCGATTGGGGTTGGAGGGAAAGCCCATTTTTAGAGGGGAATTTGTGTGGAGTTTAGGTGGCTATTTAGCAATTGTTTAGAGAATATTTGAGTTGAGAATTTTCAATAGTGTGTAAAGTCTACCTGGAAGAGTCATTCACACTTTTTGGGTTCATTAGGGTCAGTCGAAATTACGCCAAACCCTTTTTTCATTTTTTTTGGAATGGTGTGCATAGGTTGGGCTTAATTTTTCATAATTTTTTGAGCTAAATATATGAAAGAAACCTAGTAGGGCATATAGCCAACCAAAGATCCATTTTCACAATTTTGGAGGGCTTATTCATCATCTAGATTCAACCCAAAACATTTCTAGGTTTTGGGAGAGGGGTTCAGAGCTAAATTTTCAGAGCATTCTGAGGAGTATTCAACCTTGAGATCAACATTCCAGCCAATAACCATCAACAAATTACTTCTGGGATGTGAAGATAACTTCGGGACCATTTCTACCACTTGGGTCTAGGCCATTTTTCTGGGTTCTGCTAAAATTGCATAACAATCCCCAGTTCCAAAATTTCAGCTCATTTTATGTACTTTTTATCATAAAATTAATAAAGTGGCTCTTATTGTGCTGCTATACATTTTGTTGTTTTAATTACTGTGTATGGGTTCAAGTTTATTTATTGTTCCTAGTCCATTTCTTGGTGTTAATTGTTAAATTCTAATTAGGAATATTAAAGTGGTATTAGAGCATGATCTTGGCCAACTATGGGGAAGCTAGCAAGATCATTGTTACGATAGAAAAATTGCTTAATGTAGACAAAAGCAATCTCCCTAGATTCAATGACTGAATCTAGTAACAAACAGAAAAACTAGTAGATATTTCTCTGAGTTCATTCCTATTGAATCATAAGCAAGAACGATAGAAAATGAGATTCGTACCCGTTATCACATTTTATTATTATTTTGAATTTTTTTTAACAAATGATAACAATTTCAGTATCAACAAATTATTTTTTATAAACAGGGAAAAACATTGATAATGGGACTATCAGCATTATTATGGGTTTGGTAATTTTTTTGGAGGAATACGTGATAGTGGGAATGTCATTGTTATCGGGTATTAGCTGATAACCGTAATATCAATACCAAACTTTAGAATTTGAATTTCGATATTTGAAATGTGTTGACCATGTGAGTAATGAAATAATGATTATCGGTCATGCCACGTCAAACTAAAATGATGAAAGGTATGTGTTGAAGGAGTTTTTTCTGCTGTTGAAGGTATGAAGTTGTCTTAACATCATTTAAAGGTTAAATCAATTGCTATGTTTCAATCAATTACTTGAATATCATGTGTTTTCCCGCATGGTAATTGATAGTTTCAATTTTCAAATTTGTGTTAATTATAATCGATGGCAAGGTTGTTGGTTGTGAATAGTTGGAAGAGATCCAAGATCGAATCCCAGTATTTTCTTCTGTGTAATCGCTAATACTATGAAAATAATGGGAAAGAGCAGGAAACTAAACCAAAGTGAGTCGAAAATGCTCGGTCTTCTAGATATTTACTAGGATATTCGGCAACAGTTCTAGTGGGCTCGGTGGTAGGAATTTTTCCATCTATGATTTTATTACCATGACGAGGTTGCTCGAGGATTGGATCAAGGGTTTGAGGATTGGATCAAGGGTTTGATGTTCAATATGTGGAAGTAGGAGGGCTTTCATTCCATGTCACATAAGAACTAATTGTAAAGGTTGCAACTCTGCCTATTGGTGTCAGTTTTTGCATCCTGTCACCAGTGATAAAATGGACTCTTATAATGTTCTAATAGGATCCTTAAGTCAAATTTTCATCATTTCATTTGGTCATCATGCTTACGTGTAAAATGCATGGGTGGTAGCTGATGTAAATCCCTCTCGGGTCTTCCTAGTGCCTGAGGTAGAAAGTAAGATTAGTTGTATAGTTCACAAAGAAATTTCATACATGTTTATGCTAATGCATAATGGATAAAGTGAGATATTGAAGGATTAACTATTTGTAGAAAACAGATCCATTGGAGAGTGCTAAGTGGCATGGCTGAAGACCTTCCTCACCGGCTCCAAGTCTAGGTCCTACAAACAAATGAAGCACACATGTAATCTTCATAGTTGTATCACTTAATAGTAATTAAACAAGCATATAATCAACATTTAACAATGCAAATCTAAGCCATTTATATCATGCTTCATAGAAAAATAAACATTAAATGTGACACTGAAACATCAAATGGAAAAAATAGATGTAGTTCTATTAATATGTAAGAATGATGATTACAACCATTGGTTGAACCAAGCTTCCCTTAGTCCTCTGACTCCTCTCTCTCTCCGCTATCTCCGAGTGAAATGATACTTAGGCTAAGAGTTCTCAATGAACCTTGCCAAATCTTAAGCCTCACACTCAAAAATAAAGTTTTTCTCTGCACTTGATCAAACTTTCGACCCTTGACCAAGAGCCTAAGCCTCCTATTTATAAGAATTCAGAGGACAGACCTTGCCAATCTTCTCAATCAGTTCAAATGGGGAAAAATCATGATGTTTCCTTACCTTTCCTTTATTTTTCCCTCTTTAGGTATTTAGTTTGGTTTGGTAATGTCCAATAAGAGGCTTGCACCGCAGGTTACTGCTTTTGGACTGACTCCTTTTGAGAAAAGGCAGGAAATGACAGTAAGGTTTCACGGGATTCATCCCTTTTATTCATGAAAAAACGAGTAATGTTGCCCCTTAGGCAAGACAGTGGGTTAACCTAGGCACTAACACTCCCTCTAAAAGGCTGGGATGCATTATAACTTGACCTGGTTATCTCTAAGGTGCGTTACCTTGGCAAAATGGGTCTTTTTCTGGGTCATTTTCTCCCTTCCATGTTTCCTTCTCCTCTAAGTTGATGAGGAGGTCATTTGTCCTGTAACAGATGCCCCCTAAAGTGTGAGGTCATAGGAAAAGATGATGGATGAAATAATTTATAATATGTGTAGGAGAGCGAGAGGAGTTGGAGAACTAAGGAAAATGTGAAACAAAAACATATGTCAGAAATATAAGTATTTGTCCTGAGTCGGGCATTCCCACTCTCAATGGTTTTATCAAACTAATTTCTCTAGTAAGATATATGAGCAGTATGTCCACCGATAAGCACAATGTGGAAGCTTGTTTCATGATAGGATCAATCTGATAAGCTGACTCTGAAAACAATATCGCACATTGGGAGAGGAAACAAAGTTGAATGATGTAAGCCTCAACCCAAGGTCTTGGTCGACACTTCACCAAACTTCATATTTCCATGCATGTGAATGAAGGAGTTATCATAGAACATGCGGGAAATTGTTTAATTACCAGTCAATGATGAAAACTAATGATAGACGAAAGGATGGCCATCGATAATGATGATGGTCTCCAAGATGCATAGTACAATCTAACGAGTGTGAATAAATGGTGTTGATGTGGAACACTCGTAGAATCATTAGATTGGGAGCTAGTGATGAGAACCCCTAGTCAAACACAAGGTAACCTGCCACCGAGGTCTGAAAGTTCCAGGGTACTGATGTGTTTCTGGATTAAATTTCTAGATAAGATGTTGAATTCAATAGGAAGAGACCTGTCAAATGGTAGGCAATGGGGCGTCCTACATTAGTTGACATGAGACGAGAACAGATGATTTTGTTTTGAAGATAGTCAAGAGAAAATGGTAGTAACTAGCGAAGACATATGATTTTTGGCATATGATGGCTTGGATGATACTGGAAGCAGTAGATAGCAAGATCTTCTTGAACAATAGAAGGCACAGTAACAGGGTACCAGATAGCGTTAGGCTTATGAACACCAAAGGGTGTTAAGATTCACCAATGCAGTGGCATCGATATATGAAGGCTAAACTCATAGAATGGTAGGGTTCGGCTAATTGCGAGTGAATTTTCTGGGAAGTGCCATATTCAAGGTTTTCGCTGCCAAATCGAATTTCAAAGCATAAAAAAATAAGTATCCACTTTGTCCATATTTTTTCCCATCTTATTAAGTTTAACGAGTCTAGATGGGTAAACTTGGTGATCTTTTCATATTTAGGGATTATGAAAAAACATCGTAAAATACCACTCTAGGGGGGTACGTTTGTCATGGTTGATAACTGGGAACGACAAAGGGAGAATAATATGCCCAACATAGTTAATTTTCTGTAAGTTAGTCCATTGAATCCAGATAAAGTGATAAACCTATGTTCAATGGACGTCTACCTCATCTTGTTATGAGTACGAGGAGACAGAGTAAACTCAATATTCTTCGTGAAGTTTTAATGAGTTAGAAAAATAAAAAACTGATCTTCTCTGTGAAATTTTAATGAGTCCAGTGGAGAAAAACTCAGTTACTTTTTCAGTTTTTTAACAATCTAGAAAAATATGGAAAATAATGGTTCATAGCTCTTCATCACGTTAGTTTAACAAGCTTAACGAAGGAAATTTGGGTTTTTTTTTTTTTTTTTCCAGTTTTACAAGCTAGAAAAAGTCCCTAAAAATAAGGCTTGTTCCAGGTTGAACACGATCAAATCTGCACATGAACACTAAGAACTCATCAAAGCATCGGTGACTTTGAAAAACTAATAGTTGTGACAAAAAATAATAGGAATTTACCAAGGAAGTCATTGTCCACCAGGTTTGTTGGAACGGGGCTCCCTAACGCTGTGAATTTTGTATAATTTTGTATATTTTTGGTATTAATTAGTCTAATGCGGGGGTTTTGGGGTGGGTAAAAGCCCCAAATGCATTTTAATGGGTCAAAGGGCATCGGTGACTTTGAAAAACCAATAGTTGCGACAAAAAATAATAGGAATTTACCAATGAAGTCATTGTCCACCAGGTTTGTTGGAATAGGGCTCCCTAACGCTGTGAATTTTGTATATTTTTGTATATTTTTGGTATTAATTAATCTAACGTAGGGGTTTTGGGGTGGTTCAAAGCCCCAAACGCATTGTAATGGGTCAAAGGGTATACCTAGAGTCCGCAAACCATGGTTTGCAGACCACACAAAAGCGTAGGCTTAGTCGATATAAATAGATGAATATTTTGAGTCTAGAAGTAGGCAAGAACTTGGACTGATGCTACATGCGAACTGTTAGATCTAATTTGGGTTGGTTTGGGTAAGGAATCCTGCTCGCTGTATGCGTAGAGACCCTCAGTCCTGCTGTGTGTGAACGCTGCTGGCTATGTGTGCAGGCTATGTTTTGGGTTGTAACTGGGTTTATTTGATGCTAATATATGCAGATATAGTTGAAGTATCTCAGTGTTATCTAGATATATTATGTTATTGTTGATGCGAATCTTTGGAATCTGTTTGGTGCTGTGCATACATCTATGCTATTTGTTTATGCTGCGAATATATCTATGTTATGGTATAAAGTATATCTGTGATCTTCTATAGATGCGTTGTGATATTATGTGCTGGTAATTGCTGATATGCATGTGGATGTGAAGGTACTGACTAGATTTGTACATGGTAATGGCTCTGTTAGGGTTAAATATTGATTATACTGTGAAAAGCCTGCAAATAGACTGACTTCGTGCAAATCTAATAAGCTACAAACTTAGATCTTCTTTCACTTACCTACTCTCTCTCAGGGTGCGGAAACCTGGTTCCAACACCCTCCCATACTGCTTCGAGTGAGACTTTGGCCTACAAAAGTAGGTCATTGCCTAAAGGGCCAGTAGTATAGGGGTTTGTTGGCAAACCTTAACCTCTGAATCTAGGTCAGGACCCCTCAAGCCAACAAATGATTCCACCGAAAATGCTAGGCTGCCTCCGTCCCGGCATATATGATTCAGCTGGCAAGCCGATGCAAAAAGGGGGTCTGCTTCAATTGGTCCCAATATCTATGCAACGAATTTCTGGCAAATTTCTGTGAATCCCAGGATCAGGGTCGGGCATTCTGCTACTCCTGGTTATTGCTTCTCATTGTGTTGGTCGCATGGCAGGCCCCTGACGACTCGGTCCTCCCCGAGCTCACCCTAGATATGTGTGAGGGGGCAAGGTATGAAAATTTGTTGGAATCAAAGGATGCATAGCGTATTGAGAAAAATCAACTCTTCTGGATCCTATTTCAGAGTGGTCTCGCAGCAGCCATCAATTCTCCGCCACACTTGTCGCTAGTTGTGTATGATAAGTATAAAAGAATTTCTACATTCCAGGTAACCATGCATAATGTACAAGACAGAGGCTGCAAGGATCCAGCGTGGGTTTCGCTCCCATACACGATTTTCGATGAAGATATTGACCATTTAGTTGCGACATGGCCTCCACACTGGAAGCTTGGATTCAAATCAGGTGCGAAGGTTACCCTACTTGACACCACCAAAGAAACTGGAGGGCAGAGAAAAAGTACTGGAAATGGCATGGAACCAGAATCACAGAAGGGTTCGCAACAAGGTAAAAATATGGGGAAGGGTGTGGAAACAACATTGCAGAAAGATTTGCAGCAGGATCTAGGTGCAGGTGGTCAGGAGGCAGAAGATGCTAACTCCCCTCGAGGAAAAAAGTGAACCGGTGACCCTGCTAAAGGGACACGGAAGAAGCAACGCGCTCAACGGCCCGAACGTGACACCAGAGTTACGTTGATCAAATAGGACCTAGAGCAGATCGCAGATGCGGTCACCCTGGCCACAGAAGACAAATGGCTGGCTCTAGAGGAACAACAGAAAGCCACAGTTGAGACACTCCAAACTGAGCTCTAGGCTCTGTAGATCAAAGCTGATACCTTGCAGACCAATATGATTCCAGCCAAATTGACCCCGACAGCAAGCAGCGTAGCACTCGTTACAGTAGAAAGCCGCCTCTGTCTCTTGCCAGGTGCAACCCTCACAATGAGTCCACCCAACTTAGGAGTGCAAGTCCAGGCCTGTGCGGAGGTACAACTGGATCTAGCCACGGTGACACATGAATCATTGCAGGTCCTCCACACCTCCTTGTTCGAAGAAATACAACACAGAGACCGTCGTGTGCACCAAAAAATCAGTACAACTAAGCACACTATTGAGGAGAAAACCACTGAGGTATCCTAGGCGCGAGATGCATGTACCCTCACTACTGCACAACAGAAAGAATTGGAACGCCAGACGTCACTGAAGATATCTCGGCTTCAGCCACCCCCCAGGAAAATATTGAGGGGCTTGTTGCAGTACTCAAGGCTTCAAGGAGTGAGATCCAGGAAGTTAGAACAGATATGGAACAGCAGATTATGGCCTTGCAGGCCAAATTATAGCCGGAGACACCACTGGAGGTAGGAGCCCAACAAGTTGCGCTGGTTACAGAAGCTACTAATGTCATTACAAGTCAGATCTCTCAGGGTGCCAAGTTGTTGGAAACAGCTATGTAGTTATGGACCAAGGTACAGCGTGACCCTCACCTGTGTGAAATCAACCAGAACCTACGCTAGAAGGAAGAAGCATTTGAGCAGCTGGAAGCCACTATGCCTACTCTGATCCCTGTTCAACGATTGGCACGACTGCGTACCAGCCACACCCTTAGGGATGAAATTGACGAACTCTGCTAGAAGAAGAAGGCTCTCAGTGACCACCTTAAGCCTTGGGTTGATGAAGCCCTCAAGCTCTATGAGGACGTTGATGTCGCTATTAAACAACTGAACTAGAATTTGGAGAGCGTCACTGCTGCAATAGAAAGCCCAACTTCACAGAAGTTGGTGGATATTTCTCAGAACGCTATTGTGCAAAGTGAAGGAGAGCTATCCCCATTGGTTGAGGTGATCAGGCTGTTGCAGGTGCAAGTGGAGACCCCACGGCCACATTGACTTGGGATGAGTCACAAGATTGTGTCGGGGGCCTGTTGGAACAGGGCTTCCTAAAGCTGCGAATTTTGTATAATTTTTTATATTTTTCGTATTAAATAGTCTAATGCAAGGGTTTTGGGGTGGGTCAAAGCCCCAAACGCATTGTAATGGGTCAAAGGGTAAACCTAGAGTCCGCAAACCATGGTTTGTGGACCACAGGAAAGCGTAGCCTAAGTCGATATAAACAGATGAATATTTTGATTCTAGAAGTTGGCAAGAACTTGGACTGATGCTACGTGCAAACTCTTAGATCTATTTTGGGTTGGTTTTGGTAAGGAATCCTACTAGCTATGTGCACATAGATCCTCAGTCCTGTTGTGTGTGGACCCTACTAGCTGTGTGTGCAAGTTGTGTTTTGGGTTGTAACTGGGTTTCTTTGATGATAATATATGCAGATATAGTTGAAGTATCTCGGTGTTATCTAGTTCTATTGTGTTACTATTGATGCAAATCTTTGGAATCTGTTTGGTGCTGCGCATACATATGTGCTATTTTTTTATGCTGTGAATATATATGTGATTTTTTATAGATGCGTTGTGATATTATGTGCTGGTAATTGTTGATATGCACGTGGATGTGAAGGTAATGACAAGATATGTACATGTTGATATCTTTTTTAGGTTAAATACTTATTATAATATGAAAAGGCTGCAAATAGACTGACTCTGTCCGAATCTGATAAGCTATGAACACAGATCTGCTTTGACTTACCTACTCTCTCTCAGGGTGTGGAAACCTAGTTCCAACACCCTCATATACTACTTTTGGTGAGACTTTGTCCTGCGCAAGTAGGCCACTCTTGAAAGGGCCAGTAGTATAGGGGTTTGTTGGCAAACCTTAACCTCCAAACCTGGGTCAGGACCCCTCAAGCCAATAGGGTTCGATTATAACTAACAGCATGTAAGACCCGGTCCCAAAGAGAGTTTGGGTTTAGTACACTGATAGTTTCCTTCATACCAGAGAGAGTTCCCATTATGAGGCTGAGGATAATCATGGATGCTATAGGACCACGAGATCCTAGACAGGGTCGTTGGTCTGCCTTGATGTTGTGGACTGGAGAGGGTTCGATCCGCCATTTATTTGATGATGCATTCTTCGAGTGGCTGAATGGCTAGATCCTAATGATCGAAGATTATCCCTATGCAGGGGTGAACTTCACAGGGGATCCAGAGATGAGATTGCCAGCAGGAACTCAGTGGGGGCCAGATGGTGAGAAGAAAAAAGTAGTTTTTAAAGTATTTTTTGTCTTTTGAATGTTTATGGATTTTTTTTTGAATGGGTGAAAAATATATTGACATGAAGCTTATTTCTTGACAAAAATGTGGCACCTTTCCATCTAGTTGGAACCCCTCGCTATGCATGGCGAGGAATGCAGATACTTTGGGATGGGATAGTAGCAGAGGCCGCAACATCCACCTAAGAGGTTGATGATGCACGTAGTTTGCACGAGGTTGCTAGGAACCTCGAAGGTTTGAGCATAGGTGTGCCACCTCTTCCCATGAGGGAGATCCCCATTCACCTGAAATGACACACATTGGGTGTGCCAGAGAGATTCTTGGTTCCTCTGAGGAGTTTAACCAAAGCATTTATCTGCTACCATGAGGAACATGCCCAGGAGGATTAGATGATAGATGTATAGATGTCAGAGCGACGCTCAGTAGAGCCAATTTTTGTAAAACACTTAAGTTTTGAAGAGTTGTTTTATGTAACTTCATTGGACACGACATATATACATATACATATACATATTTTGGAAATTTTGAACTTTTATTTTTTAATTTTTATGTATTTTTTATGATGAAAAAATATAAACTCATGTATGAATATTTCTATAATGAATGTGAGAAATGCCAATCTAACACATAATTTTCCAATGAATCAACTAATGTATTAGATTCTCTAGGAATGTGCTCAAAAGAAATTAATTGGAATTGACGTTCCAGAAGTCGTACCCTTATGTAATAACGTAATAATATTGGATTTTGGATGCTATAAAAGTTGTTCAAATGCATAACGACTAGCTGGGAATCTAACCTAACCACCATATTGGATATGTTGTGAGATGCAACTTTCAGGAGGAGTTGTATCACCGACATGTAATCAGCAATATTGTTGGTCGCATCGCGAAGAAAGATTCCCCCAGAACCAAGTAGTTCTGACTCATATGTGTAGAGGACCCAAGTAGCTGATGCAATGTGCCATGTGTGATGAATGGAAGCATCTGCATATCCAACGTATGGCAAGGATGATGAAGAAATATTTGTAAAAGAAGAGCCCATATGAGAAAAAACACTCAAAAACCCAAAATATCTAGACACACCAAAAAACGACAAAATTTATATACATAAAATTACAAAGCATATGCCTAGTGGGGGAATAGGCAAAATAATTCTTTAGATAGAGCCAATGTTGGGCTCGGTGAGTGGAATTCCATTACAGTCCTAAAGTTCATAAGCTCATTTTAAAAGGAATTTCATGACGATGTATGGACCAAGCCATAATGGTTGAATTGTTCCTGCCCCCAAAAGGTTGTGTCTCTGATCATAGATTAGGACGAGATCTCCTTCTTGGAAAGAACGAGGCTTGATAGATTTTTCGTATTGAGATTTTACTCTGTACTTGTGAGCTTCGATTGCTAGTGTGACATCTCGACGAGTATAATCCAATTGATCAAGCAAGAGAAAGTGCTCTTCTTTGGTAGTGGTGCCGCGTAGGAGTTCAAAAACTAGTTTAAGTGATGGAATCTTACACTTGATTGGAAGAACTGCTTCCAGACCATATGCTAATTAGAATGGCGTGAAGCCTGTAGCATTCTTCACTAACATTCAGTATGCCCATAATGCGGAGTATATATTTCGATGCCATGTGGTTTTATGATTTCCGACTAACCGATGAATCATTGTCATGAGGACGCCATTGATGGCTTTGAATTGACCGTTAGCTTGCGGATAGTAGAACGAAGGCTGATCTTGTTGAAAACCTAATATGGAAGTTAACTCAATCATCATTTGGTTATGAAAATGTGAACCATGATCCGTGACAATCAAGCGGGGTACACTGAAATGATAGATAACCTGATTGAACAGGAAGAGAGTGGCAGTTTCTCCATCGGCCTGAAAAGTGGGAATGTCTTCAACCCATTTCATGAAGTAGTCGACTGCAACTATGATGTAGTTGTTTCCATCAGCATAATTCAGATTGCATGTGACGAAATCTATTCCCCATTTATCGAAGGGACTGACGGAGATAACTAGATGTAGAGGGTGGGATGGATGCACATTTTCTTCATAAAAATCTGACATGGATGGCACTTATGGACCACTATGACACATTCTTTAAACAAAGTGGGCCAATAGTACCCTGCACGCAATATTTTCTAGGTAGTAGCTATGCCAGAAATATGACCATCGCACGCCCCAGTGTGGCAGTCATTTAAAACGTGTTCTTCCTCGTTAAGAGTGAGACAACATCGAAGAACCGTATCAACATCATGATGATATAGAGTATCGTTCAACATGAGATAGTGTTTCTCTTGGTGATGAATGCAACAACAATTGTCTGACGTGATATTTGGGCGGAACCATTGAGTTTGGAGGTAGATTAGAATATACCCATACCAAGGATTAGAAAAATTGACCAGATAGATGAATTCATTAGGAAATGGATCATGAGCTACTTCCTCTACGTCAATTCTGGGAAGGTTCGACAGTAATTCGGTGAAGAATAGAGATTTTTTATCTTTGGCAGCAGCGAAAACCAAATCAAACTATTGGAGGATCACAATCCATTTGGAATATTTTCCTCCAATGATCTGACGAGACAAGATGTGTCGCATGGGATTCTCCAAAGAAATTATGGTAGTATTCTGTAGCAACATATAGTGTTGGAGGTGGGTGACAGCGAAGACCACCGTTAGAGATAGTTTCTTCACATGTGAATATCGTAATTAAGGTTCGATGATACCTTTTGAGAGATAATAAATCACATGCTCACTATCATCATCGTGAAATTGAACCAAAACAATGCCTAGCGAGGATGGTGAGGCTGTCAGGTAGAGGAGAAATTTGCGCAAATAATTGGGGGTGTTAACAAATGGGGCAGAAATGAGTGCCCATTTCAAGGCATCAAATGACGGTTGAGATTGATCATCCCACAGATATGGTACCCCTTTTTTGAGTAAGCACATGAATCCTTTCGTCATCTTGACATAGTTTACAATGAAATGATGTAACAAGTTTGCCTTCCCTAGAAAATGTTGGAGCTGCAAATTGGATTGTGGGCAGGTAATTTAATAATTACCTTTACCTTATCGGGATCAACCTAATCCCATGCTTGGAGACAATGAAACCAAGGAGACTTCCAGACTCGACAAAAAATATGCACTTATGTGGATTTAGACGTATGTTGTAGAACCTACACAAAGAAAATATTTATTTAAGATGTGCAAGGTGATGGGCTCATTTCTTGGAGTGAGCCGGAAGGTCATCCAAGTAAGCTTTTACAATGTGTCTGATATTGTGAAATTCATATTCCATGGCCTTTGACAATTTTTTCCTGCATTATTCAGATTGAATGGAAGTTTACAATACAAAAATGTGCCCTAAGGACAAATGAAGGCAGTTTTATGCTAGTCATCCTTTTTAATCGCCATCTGGTTATATCCCGAAAAGCCATCCATGAAGGAGAAATATTCACATCTGGCGCAATATTTGAGAATATGATCTATAAATAGAGTAGGATAATTGTCTTTTGAACAAGTAGCGTTCAAATCACGATAATCGACACAGACGCAGATGGTGCATTATTTTTTATCTATGGGAACCGAATTGGATACCCATTCCGTTAGAGGAACGAGATAGATGAAAATAATGTGTAAGATTTTTTTGACTTCAGTCTCGATAGTTGCTACTTTGCGAGGGTAGACAGGTCCGAGCCTTTGCCTGACAGGCTTGGCATTGGCATAAATCTTTATTTCATGCTCAACTATAGAAGGATATATGCCAGGCATTTCATCGTAAGGCCAAGAAAAAACATCACGGAACTCCTTGAAAAGGGATGTGCAATGTGCAATTTCCTTAGGACTGTAATCCACTCCAATTTGTATATTTTCCACGATACCCGTTTTGACTATGATATCTATGAGCATGGTATTGGAAATATTTCCCATATTCCCTTCCGCATCGATAGTTTGAACAGTCATGTACGTGAAGGGGATGATCTCCAGTGGGTCGAAAGACGAGATTTGAATAGTGGTTGCTTATGAATCCAACATCGAAGTGTGATCCTCAAGGTCATTCTTCTAGAGACATGATCTCTTGGATATCTTCGTCCGTAGGAAGGACTTCATCGAGGAGATCCTTAGAAATAATTATAGTCGGTGAGAGGGTGGTACCATTGGTCGAAACCAAAGCAGTGGAGGGTTTAGATGCTATTTGGATGGCTTGATAAGCCAACTCAACCAGTTATAGTGGCATATGATCTCTATAGAATCAATTTCTGAAGGTGTCGGTAGGATCCATGGATCAATAGAGCCATCCAAAGTGGTGGATATCATTGAAATTGTGTGTGGAACATCAGGTGGCTGGAGAGGAAAACAACCCATCAGGGAAGATGCCTTCAGAAGACTAGTACTGACACTAACATAAGAGTCAGGAATGCCTCTTACTAAGGGCATAGTGCTACTAGGTAATGTGGAATAATCAGGAGTGCAAAAGGATAGCTAGTCCACTGTAACGACCTTCCCATCCAATGGTAAAAGGATGAGATGGAAAACCGAAGAGACAATGTCGGTATTCCGTAAGACCAACTAAGATCCAGTAAAAGATTATAGTTGAGATGACGATCTATGACTTCTATGTCCACAGTTATAGTTTTCCCACTAAGTGTAATGGGGTAGCTAGCAAGGTAGCCTTTTGGGAGGAAAGTGTGGCCATCGAAATCTTTGAGGGAATTTGATGCAGAGACAACGTAGGAGAACCCAAAGCGAGTCAGCACGCAATTAACATTACACAGGTCGAAGCACCTTCATCTATGACAGTGCGATGGATTAGTATCCCTTTCAACGCAACTTGAACATGGAAAGAAAGCTAGTGTGAAAGGCGAGGTTTTCATTTTTCCATGTCGAAGACGGCTAGCATAGAATATTAGGGGTCAATTCCACCAATGGCCGAAAGCAAGTCTTTCCTTTGTGCTGGGCATGTTTTCCATACTTCGATTGGAGACATATTTGACGGTGCTTGTGCCAAATCTTCTACAATGTTGTAGTTCTGGGAAGTACATGTAGAGGTGTTATGGGTCGTACGTTCAAGGGTCCCTTTGGGGGGATGAATTACAGGGTCAACAGCAGGCCTTTTGATATGCATATCATTAGGCAGTGATGGGTTTGAACTTGAACTAGGTTCATGAGCCTCAATGACTGGATTTCCATAGATTTAAGCTCAGGTTTGGAATTCAACAGTCTCCATGCCATAAATGGCAGATGATCCTTCATCGGAAGGATGAGTACCACCATTGCCCCTTTGGGGGGGTTGTGGCAGGTTTGCAGCCATGTGTTGTTGTTGTTGCTGTGGATTAGGGAAGGGATTGTGAAGGACATTAGGTGTCCTTCCAGAGTCCTTTTGTGTAATAAAATCTATGCATTCCTGCAGTTGAGGACATTTATATGTCAAGTGGTCCTCTGAACAAATTTTTCAAGGGAATATCATAGGTTTCTCCTTTCCTTTTTCGTTTTTAGCAGCGTTTCTCTAGTTGGGATTATTATGATTATTTGGCTTCTCTTCAGAAGGAGAGGTATTTTTCTTATTCTTCTTATTCTTCCTGCTAGGTTTTTGTGTAGACTGCATAGAGTGTGCATCGGCAGTAGGAAGAGAAACCGAATGGGTGGGGGCCATGGTAGCCGAAGATTGGTGGGAAGATTGCCCGCTGAGTTGTTTTAAAACTACACCGAAATTTTCTCCAACGAGGTCATTAGCATGCACTCCGGGTACCTGAGTAACGAGAGGATTCAAGTTGCCAGTGGCATGGGGTAGTAATTCATACAGCGTGCCAGATTGCGAATAGATGATATCTAGATGATGTGCACGATATATGGATTGGTATTTTGTGACCACACCAGAAAATAAAATGTCCTTAGCAAGGGGTGGTGGAGTGACTTGCAAAACCAGTTCGATAATAGATGATCCGGGATTGGTGCTTTGACTAACCTCTGCCTACATCTCCATTCATGAATGTGATCAAAGATATGGATGGAGGTGTCTTGGTGCAGTGAGTTTAAGAGTTCAATTCTTGTTTCATATCAGATAGGTAAGTGTGAGACTTTGTACCTTTATAATTATATGACAGAAATCTTAGCGAAAATAAACAATAGCAAGAGCATAAAACATAAAATAGATAAACACAAATATTTTCCCCTGGATCCCAAATCGGGATGACCAACTTGATTTTTCATTATATTCCTTTTAGTGTTACAGCACATATATATACATGCTGAAGCATACATAAACCCTAATCCATTAACCTTGGATTAGAACATAACTGTAGTTCCCTTGACCAAATCTACAAAATACCAAGGGCCAAAAACCATCATGCCCCAAAACTATGTGAAAACCCACGCACAAAACCATGGGATGGTCCGCCCACCAGAAAATAAGGACCAAAAAAAATTTCCCGAGGCACTGCTCTGGACCCCGACAGGGGGGGCTACCGCCCCCCTGCTATGCCCAACGCAATGTACAGTGGGAGCTATCACCCCCCCTGTGAATGAATAGTCGTGGAAATAATATAACACATACCAAATAGGTAGTTGAAAGTTATTAAGAAACTTCATTGCTAAGGCACCAAAATTATTTACTGCAGTGTGTGGTCACTCATAAATCGATATACCATTTGGCAGCATTGCCTATGAGAGTGCGGGGGAAAATTCTAAGCCAGATACTATCATCCACCATGGAGTTAGAAACCGACCATAGATGAAAGGTGGTGATGTGCGTAGTCAGATCCTTCCCTTGTTTCCCTTTGAACTTAGGAATGTCAAATGGAATTTTTTGTGGTACTAGAGGCCAAAGTGGGTTGTGATTGATAGGATCGTTGGTCAACTTTTATAAATCGAGGATGTCTAGAGCTGCCAAGAACGAAAATTGCGTGGTTTCCCCCGAATCTAACTGAGGTTTTGGTTGACCATTTGGACTATAGGGTTTGCCTATCAAAGTGTTACCAAAGGGATAAGTAGGAATTTGTTGATAAAATTTTCCAGTGAGTTAGGGCGTAGGTATGTACGGTTGTTGTCCATACGGGATGTTGTACTGGGGGAAAAATGGTTGGTTTCTCCCAGGGTAATAGCTGCCCCCTTGCCCCAATTGGTTTTGGGGAAGGGTGGCCCATATGGACGTGATAGAGTTAGATTGTGGTATATGTCTATTCTCATAATTGACCATTAACATAGACCCTATAGTGTACGGTTGACCACTAAGAGGAATGGCGTTGAAAATCGATGGACTTGCTTGTCCCATAGAATGCAGGGGTAGTGAAGTGCCCCCTGTTATATACGTGTTGGTTACACTGTCCCCTGGCAAGGTAGCCAAGGGGTTCGAACTCAACAATGGGTTCCAACTGAAAGGGTTGCTAAAAGGAACCGAAATAGCCCCGCTAGCGAGAGTAGAAACGGGGGTCCAGGTGCAGTCACTATAGGAGTGGGTATTGAAGGGTTTGGAATCCCACTCGTAGTTGTTGTGCTCATGTTGTTATGACCAGGTATAGGCTGGCTACTAGGTTTGTCGATCAATTGTGTAGAACTGTGAACTAGTGGGGAATATGGTGGTGGGACCGAGTTGGCCACCAACAGCACCGACCCAACGCTCGCTAGTTGTGAGGTGGATGTTGCTGTAGCCGAAGACATGGGCGGTACTAGTGTTACCTGAATCAGCAATGGCCCTAACAGGTCAGTGAGAGGAGGATTGTAAGGAGGTACAACTCCTTCCATGAAAGGATCCTCATGGAACTCTGTATTGTAAGGAGAAATGTGAAAATCAGGGGTTATCAGTGGAGACTGCTCTTCCGAAGAAGGCACTGGGTCACTGAGACTCGACTCCTCCCCTAGTGTCAATGGAGGGAGACCTTGCTGTCGTCTAGAAATACGACGAGGGTTGAAGGACACCACGATGACCAGTTAATTTTATTAAAAAAAATTATTGTGATGTATTACTAAGTCTCAATAGAACCACACACCTAAAAAAAGGACTTCTAAAATCAATCAATCAAGCAGCCAGAGGGGTAAGACCTTATCTGAGTACCACCATTTGCTGTATATGAAACCCAGTATCACAATAGCATACAGAGATGGATAGTCAAATGTACAATTATGGTTACTCTTGAGCTTTGCCCGAATCTTAGAAAATGGGTGTAACCACTCTCGTGGAGACGAGTACCCTCCCAAACACCGAAGACAAAGTAGGTCCGTGTGTGTCATGTACCAGAGCAGCATACCTGAGTCACCTTGTGTTCATCCCTAAAAGTATGGCAACTAAAGATACCTCAAATCAGAGACGCTATCAGGGGGGTCCATTAGGGGAATTTTGATGTCTAAAATGGGTCTGCTAAGGAAATTATAAAATAATAGTGGAAATAATAAAATAATATTATATTACATCATCAAATTTTAGAGGGAAAAAAGAATAAAATAATAATAAAATAATAAAACTATTTTTTGAACTCGTATTTTCAACTTATCTCCCTAAGTTTTAACTCAAATTTCGAGTGGAAACACTCATTGGATGTAGAATTTAATTTCTGATCCAAGGAGTACCCATGCTACATACTTTCGATGGACAATGCTACACAAAAAATAATAAATACGTGAAAAACATGATTGCAATCACATTTTTTCATGTATTTCTCATTTTTTCGTGTAGGAGGGTCCATGGAAAGTATGCAACATGGGTAATCCTTGGATGAGAAATTAAATTTTGCATCCAATGAGTACTCCTGCTCGAAATTTGAGTAAAAATTTAGGGAGATAAGTTGAAAATACGAGTTGAAAAGGTAGTTTTATTATTTTGTTATTTTTTATTCTTTTAACTTTTTTACTCCAAAAATGGTGAATCATCCCCCATGGTTGACATCATCATCTTGAATACTATTGGTTCTTATAAAGTTTATTTTGGTTGTACATTTTTCTTAGGAGGCCCATTTTAGACCTCAAAATTCCCCTAATGCACAGTCATACATAGCACGCTATATGGGCAAAACACCTAGATCCCCGGTCTAGTTTCAACATCCCCGAAGGGAACCCAAATATATAGAATGTCTGTTGTTATGCGATCGAAGGCGGGCTACCTTCTCATGCACCCCATTGTTGTCTTGCGCTTAACTCTGGTAGTAGTGGAATGGTACCAATAGTATGAGTGCAACAAGATTTTCACTCTTTTAATGACTCTAGTCTCAAGTTTCGTGATCTTGGGCAGTTTTCTCACTCTTCATATCCCAAGATCCTATCCTGAACTACTATTGGTGTAAGATTAGAAAAATATTTATATGATTAATTATATTAGCGCATGATTTTTTAGTGTACTTTCTTATTAGTCTTTAGATGGGGATTGGCCGTATGAAATGTAATGAGACTCTGATTCAAACCATGCAGAAAATTATTTTAATATTCAATTCAATGAAGAGATTATTCTACAAGGAGAAATATTTCACACATCTGTGAAGCAATGAACACTCAAATAATGCAGTTCAGCCTAAAAAATTATGACACCTATCTATCCTCACTAACAGCTATTTTAACCTAAACAAAATGATAATAAAATCATCTATGTTAAAAAAAACTAAAAAAAAAATTCTTTTTCAAAATGTAAATGTGACTAACACTAGATTTTCAAATAAGAAAACTAAAATTCTAGCAGGAAACCAAGCACAGGGATCCAAAATATAGAAGCTAATTTGGCAGCCAATGACTCCACAGCCAAGGAAATCACAGTAGAGGTGTAACAACAAATTTTGGCTGGGTAGCACAGGCTAGAAAAGGCTGTAAAGCGTTAATAACAGGACTAACACATTGTTCTCGAGCATCAACAACATTATAATGCAATGGAACACACACGGGGGGTGCGTTACTGAGGGAAAAGCTGCAAAAAATGGCTAGGCAGGGTCTGTTTTGAACACTGTGAGCTACTGAGATGCTTACAGAGCATATGAAATTATCAGAAAGGGATGTGAGTAGAATGGGAAATGACATAGGGAGAGAACTAAAGGCTCAGAAACAAACAATCTTGGAACTAAGGATTAATCCCCAGTATGGTCACCAATTTTTCTTTGGGGTAAAATGTATGGGTTGTAGTTGATGTAAATCCCTTTTGGGTCTTCCTGGTGCCCGAGGAAGATAGTAAAATTAGCTGGATCGTTCATAAATACATTGCATACATGTTTATGCTAATTTATAATTGAAAAAGTGAGATATTGAAGGATTACCTCTTTGTAGACAACAAATTCATTGGAGAGCGGCAAGCGGCGTGGCTAAATTCCTTCCTCACCGGCTCCAAGTCTAGGTCCTGCAAACAAGCAAATCACACATGTAATCTTCACAGTTGTATCACCTACTAGAAATTAAACAAGCATATGATTAACATTTAAATATGCAAATCTGAGCCATTTCTATCATGCTTCATAGAAAAATAAACAAGAAATGTGACACTAAAACATCAAATGGAAAAAATATATATAGTTCTATTAATATGTAAGAAGGAATATTACAACCGTTGGTTGAACCAAGCTTCACTCAGTCTTCCGACTCATCTCTCTCTCCTCTATCTCTGAGTGCAGTGATACTTAGGCTAAGAGTTCTCAATGAACCTTGCCAATCCTTAAGCCTCACACTCAACAATAAAGTTTTGATCTACACTCGATCAAACTTTGGACCCTTGACCAAGAGGCCAAGCCTCCTATTTATAAGAATTCGGGAGGACATACCTTGCTAATCTTCTCAATCATATCAAATGGGGAAAAATCATGATGTTTCCTTGCCTTTCCTTGCTTTTTCCCTCTTTAGGTGTTCAGTTTGGTTTGGTAATGTCCAATAAGAGGCCTGCATTGTAGGTTGCTTCTTTTGGACTGACTCCTTTTGAGAAAAAACAGGAAATGATAGTCAGTTTCGGTGGGATTTGTCCCTTTTCTTCATGAAAACACAAATAACGCTTCCCCTTAGGCAAGACAGTGTGTTAAAATAGGCACTAATGCTCCCTATGAAAGGCTGTGATGCGTTATAACTTGACCTGGTTGTATCTATGGTGTGTTACCTTGGCAGAATGGGTCTTTGTCTGGGTCATTTTATTCCTTCCATGTTTCCTTCTCCTCTGAGCTGATGAGGAGGTCATTTGTCCTATAACAGATCAGTGGCAGGAAATTTTCCATTCATGCATTGATTACCATGATGAGGTTGCTAGAGGATTGGCTCAGGGGTTTGATGTTCAGTATGTGGAAGTAGGAGGGCTTTCATTCCATGTCACATAATAACTAATTGCAGAGGTTCCAACTCTACCTGTTAGTGTCATTTTTTGCATCCTATCACCAGTGATAAAATGGACTCTTATAATGTTCTAATAGGGTTCTTAAGTCAATTTTTTGTCATTTCATTAGGTCATCATGCAAAAATTTGGTCACTAGATGTAGATTTAGGTCTCTTTTTACTCCTTCCAAAGTTTTACTAATTGCCAGTTCATTTCACCTCTCAGTTGAGTGTACCATTATTCAAAAGTTGTCATAATAATTACAATAATATTTATCATGGTTTCATTTATTCTAGAGTCTCTATTAGGTCTTTAGGGTTCCAAGGTCATCAAATCATCATTCCATGCATAAAGTCCAACAAGTGGAGGAGTGACAATAAAGTGATTTAATCAATAAATTTGATTTCAAAGAAAAATGTAATTTTATGTTCTTAATTTGTAATAAGTACTTCAGAGTTCCAAGTCGCTGCAAATGATGAAGTACCACCAACAAATTTTTAATGTTCCAGGAAGAAGTTCAATGTTCCAAAGCCACAAAAAGTTCAAAGTTCAAATAATCAAGTTTCAAGGTTAAAAGAAAAAGAAAATGAAAGGTTGATTTTGAAAAGGAGAATGCGGATCCATGATCATTTAATGATTTTAATCCAAGTTTAAAAGGCCCTAAAGGACCGAAATACATTCATTCCTACTCTTCATCATCGAGCTCCCAATTTTCCAAATTCAAAAAAAAGAAAAATTACTTCAAGAAATTGAATTATTGGTGCAGCGATGCGCTTTTCCTTAAGGCATTGCGCTTTTTTGGAGAACATTGCGCTTTTCCTTAAAACGTTACACTTTTTTGTAGAATATTGTGCTTTTTCCAGTGAAGCTGTGTTTTGTGCATTGGAGGTCAAGAGCGATTGCAAAAGGTTTGTTCAACTCTGCTACAGTCTTCACATGGTTTCAAATAAGTAAGTATAGAAATTTCACCCCACCTTTTATCATTTCTTTCATGATTATGGTCAAGAAATAATTCATCCCTCCATCGATGCACTTTTCTCAAAATCACTACGCTTTATGGTGTGCATTGTTTTACCAGACTACAAACCCTAGGCTCCTTACCCTAACTACTTTACATATAAAATAATCCCTAAGACCCTAATTCCCATCCAAATTTCATCTCCTAAATCATATTCCCTAAAGCCCTACCCCTACGCTGCTCTTTTCTAGGCAGCTAAACTATACCCCTATAATTAAATTCCCTAGCCCATTTCCTTTTATTATTTTAACTCCCCTCCACCTCCCTAAAGTCCCTAACTCCCCTACACCCTTCCCTAAATTTTCCCACACCTATCCAAACTCCCTAACCCCGTTATCACATTCCCTTTTCCTTTCCCCTATCCCATAGGGTTTATAGCAAACTAAACACCACATAGGAAGAGAGAAAGACCTACAACAAAGGAGGGAGAGTCTCAAGGTTTGGGCCATCAGACACCAGCGAGTTGATGTCATCACCCCTAGCAGTCAAATGATTCCAACATGCGGGTTGTTATGAGTTTTGTGAAATGGTCCAAAGAGTGCAAATCCATCCATATTTGACTAGATTCTTCATCACAAACCTCCAGAAAGACCAAGTCATGATTGCAGGGGTGACATTCACCATTTCAATAGATATTATTGCAGCAGCAACATGGATACTTAATGTAGGTGAAAAGTGTTTCAAAACTCAGGAAATGGATGCCCAATTGTATCAACCCTACCTCAAAGCACCATACAAATATATCATCAAGAAAATCTTCCCTTTTGGTCAGCTACTTGATAGGTTTGATCCCATGATAAAAATCATAATGAAGTATTTCACTTGCGAGGAAAGATCCTCCAGGCTATACAACTACCACATCAGGTTACTCATAGATTTCACAAGTGTAAGGCTTCTAAACATTCCATATTATTTGTACAGGAGAATTGACAAGATTTCCTACAAGGTACAACTCAGAGAATATGAGATCCAAACGAACATTATTTTCCAACACTCACTTATCAAAATGATTTTTCTTCACCATCTCAAACATATGAACATTGCATGGGAAATTTTTTATTGAGGCAGAGGTCTTCACATCTCCATCCAACCAGCCTGCTAGACCTATTCCACCATTAGCACTAGTTACACAAATAGAGATTGGTTCATCTAGTAGGGCTGCAGTTAAGAAGATAAAAAAGGACAAAAATGTCAGAACTTATCAGATAGGAAAGAGGCAAGTGTTTTCTCCACAAATTGTGGAAGGGGCCTTGCCTTCTACATCAACAAAGCAGGGATATTATGAGCAGCAGGAGATAATTTTCCAAGAGAAAGAAGCCTTTAACCATGACATTTAGATGGTGGACTTGGAGTCCCAAGATGAACATGAAACCCTAAACCTAGTCATCAAATAAAAATATGCCAAAATCAGAGAACTATAAGATAATTTGGCAAGTTCCACATTTGCTATCTCCTTGCTTGAGAAAAATAACAAAACGTTAAAGGAAAAGAAAATACTCTTGGAAAAGGACCTATTTAAGGTTACTAGGCAAGATGTCAAAGGAAAAGGAGTATTTTTCAGTGAGGATGAGGCCCAGACCACTAGTAAAGGACCAAGAACTAGGGGTCTTAAAGAGGCACTACAAAAGGAGAAATATGACAAGCTCACTGTGAATTAGAGGATTGCTAAGGAGATAGCTGAAAACAGGGAGTGTTTGTTGGATAGAGTAAATTACCACCTGCAGAAGCTCCTTCAAAAAGCTAACAGGGATAATAAGATGATGAGACACATGGCCCGCCACTACTAGGATACAAGAAAATGCAAAACAAACTAAAAGAAACCCTAATCATGAAGAAGAAGAGGGGAAAACTCCATTTGCTAGCTGATGCATCATTGATTGCATAGAAAAACTAATGTGTACCTTGCACAACAATTTTGAAAGTTTTGGAGCAAGTTTTGGCATTTTTTGACATTTTGGCCAAATTTCACTAGCTTTTTCATAGTCTGACTCCAAAAAGAGTAGTGTGGGCCACGCTATGCTATTTCTGGAGACCTTCAAATGATGAAAAATTAGTTGGGATGGATAGATATTGGATTCTACATCACATTTTGACTCCTGGCAATAAAAAATCTCAGTTATTGATAGGCGGGAAAGCTAAAAAAATCATTAAAAACACCTTTCTACCAGGTTTTTCAACCACAAGCTATGCTTTTTGACCTATTTTGGAAAAGGTGGATTTTCAGAGGCTTAACTCCATAATTTTCACTGCTTAAGGACATTTTTGATAACTAGACAGGAACAAATTTAGAATGAAATATCTTGAGCTCAATTTGGACTTAAGAAAGGAAATAAAAAATCAACTTGAAGGACATGTTGCACTTTTCTCAGGGACACATTGTGCTTTTTTCACTCATGCTGCGCTTTTTCTAGTTTGCTGGTTATCTTCAGAATTTATATTTTTTCTTAGTTGGTTGATAAATTTCATGAAATTTTACTGATGTAAATTTGTAAATAAAATTTAATTATGTCTATTATAGTTACTAAAGGTAGATACGTCAAGTAAAATTTTTATTTTTGGGTTAAGTGAATCATTTTAACCAAGAAAGGGAGAGTTTGTTGATCTCCCTAGTCATCAGGATTCTAGTTGAAGATTTTGCGGAATAGCTCCACATGTCATGGATTCGACCCCTGAGAGCGGCGAGAATTTTTTTTTGGTCCATATATTTCATTTTCTTTGCCATTGGAAGGGTTGGATGCTGTATAATTGATCTTTGAACACTAGTGTATTCCGTGATTTTCGCAGCAACTAATAGACAGAGTTTGCAACTATTGTGGTGGGATTCATGTGGTATGTGTTTTAGCAGTGTTTCTTCTTATTTTTTCCTATGTTTGAAAGTATTGCACCTTCCATCTTCATTTCCATGTATTATGTGATTGATTTCTAATTTTGATAAGCATAATTCATTGTTTTCAATGATTTGTTTTGGAGAAGTTATCATAGTTATGTTCACTTTATTCTAATATAAACCAATTCATAATTCATATTATCATTTTGAAACCCTATCAGTCTATCATATACGAATGCACTTAAAAGTGCTTCATTGTATTTTCTGCTTAACATACATCTCTTTGCAAGTACGATTTTCAAAGCCACGATATAGTGTTTCCTATACCTATTCACACCATCCAACACCAAATCCAAATCAAAAACCTAGAACCTACTATGCAGCTAAAATCTCACTTAGTCCATTCAATTTTGCAGTCCTATTAAGAGAACCCTCTCATCATGCATGAACCTCAAGTTCTTTCTTTTACTTCTGAGGATACCTGGAGCGTAACACATGTTCTAGTTAGGAAGTTGATATTAGCTTTTCTAAATTAGGGTTAAAGCGGAAAGTAGGTTAGGATGTCTTGCATAATAGGGCAGTGGAGTAGCTACTAAATCACATTTCTCTTCCACTTGTGATGGTTGTTAGTATGAATCTTTCGTCATCAAAAGATCACTTTAGCTAGAATAAAAATAAGCTATGGAATTATGGCCACCCAAATATCTTTAAATCTGCAATTAGGTGATCCAAATAATCACTGACCAGATCTAAGCATAAAAGACATTAAGCAGGTAAAGTAAAATGTGGCTCCATGCATCCAATAGACAAGACAAGAACAATGTATTTGAAAGAATTTTTATATTATATTAAAAAGGGGGCACCTGAGAGGAAAACAAGAAAGGTTTTTTCCGGTTCTCCTCAATGGCATGGGTTCTTGAAAGTCCTCAGCGTTTCAGATCTAAAATTCCTCTCTCTTATTGGTGTAGAAAACCTAGACAAACATAGAACTCAATGGGAGCTCACAAATGGTGACCAAGAATAGATCCAGAGTGATCTAATGCAATGGAGGTCACTAATGAATGGGGAAAACCCTTCTATTTATAACAAAATATTAGGGCGGTCTAGAACTTGGTGCATGAATAAAATATTATTAATCGAATTCTAGAACCACCCTTTAGGAATATTTTACTATATTTGTTGGAGGGAAAAGGATTTTTGACTTGGGTCAATTCCTTTATTTATAAATAATAAATAAATAATGATTTATTTATCATTTTAGGGAAATTATGGGAATGTAATTAAATAAATAATGGTTTATTTAACTATTTATGGATGATTTGTCCATTTGGCACTAAGGTATTTAAGCAGTTTAAATAAATTATTCTTAAGAAATAATTAATAATGAGATTTGTTTAATTGTTTTACTTGTTTTGGGTTAAATATGACAGAGTATAAACAAACAATTATTTCACATGGTGAAAACAATTTTATAGGTAAATTGGTCTTACATGGTGTACTTGGGTTCATCTAATAATAATAGGTTAGATGACCAAAAAATGGTGTAACAGATTGCCCCCCAACATACGAGTGTTAGGAGCAAATCGTATGACCGAAGTACGTTGTAAGAACTCAATCACTAGACATCAAGAAGGAAGTGAGAGAGAGAAATGGAAGGTAGTCTAATGTGCTAAAGGACTAGACCCTAAGGAGACGAGACTTACCGGTGCAACAAGTCTCTAGTGTTATGAAGTGGTACCTATGCTAAAGGCGGCGGGGGAGGCATACTATGCCCGCCGAGACAAAGTACAAAGAATAGGAAGTCCAGTAAACAAGGAACCGAACCAGGAAGAATATGATGGCATAAATAAGAGCCAAAAAAATAGAATGATAGATCCCACATACATGTTATGCCTGGAATAACCATCAGGACTTATACAATAAGATTTTAGTACATGAGATACAAATACGCCTAAATTCCCCTACACACGGGGAAGGGCTCACAAAATATGACTGATACATGCAAATCGAAGAGGCGCTGCAAGCGGCTGAGGCCAATATCATCGCATGGGAGGAGCTGCATGAAGGGATGAAATGAATAAGTCATCCGGGCATGTGGGGGGCTACCTGCAGGTCCAACCCCTCATGAGGGTTGAGACATCTCACACACACCCGGGAATCACCAAGAGCTGTTGCTGTATCACTGGACTATCAAGTGTATAGATCACGATCATGCTGAAAAAGAGCTCGAACCAAGGTACACTGCCCCCTAGACCTGGCTTCTAGAGTATGGGTTTCCACGTATATCTGGTGTCTCTGTGCATGATTTTTATGTGTTGATATGGTTTATCTAATCTGCTTAATACTTGCTGCTCTCATATTAAATCTACTGATACATTATATTAATACTTGCTGCTCACATTCTAAGACTACTCACATATTAAGTTGAATATGAAATGAAGGTGTAAACAAGTTTTAATGAAAAAGTTTTAAAAGTCCATGAATGTGTTAAACTGATTCACCCCCCCCCCCCTCTCAGTTTAAATAAGGGTTCAACAATTGGTATCAGAGCTGGTTCCTTTGGTGTAAGCTTAATAGCTTGAAGCAGATCTGGTTGAGTCATGGACTATCAAAATGTATCTGTGCTAAATACAACAAACTTTCCTGAATGGAGAGATAAGGTTAAAACAGGTTTAATGGCTGATGAACCTGAGGTATGGAAGCTTGTTTGTGATGGTTACTGCACATACTCCCCCACAGTGAAAGAACAACAGAGGAATGCCAAGGCAAAATGTGTGATATATAACAGTCTTCATAACAAGGACTTTGAGTTGATAATGGATCTAGACTCTGCAAAAGAAATTTGGGATAGATGGCATTTCATGCATGGAGTAGACACTAAGGATTGCATTGTCAAGAAGGAGAAGAAAATTAAGAAGAATAAAAATTCATGTCAAAAAGAAGATGCTCAATCACATGAGGTACCTGCTAGTGTGAATGGTAGTAAGAGCCATGAAGAAATTGCAGCTGAAGAAAAAGCCAAACTTGACACAGCTCTGACTGAAATAGAAAGATTGAAGAATAAAAACAAAGACCTTAGGAGATTGGTACAAATATGTGATGAGAGAGAATATGAATATAGGAAAGAAATTATTGGCCTGAAGACACATCTTGAAGAGGCAAAGAAAGTAGAAGACACTCTGCTGCAACAAATGAGAGAGAAAAGTCAGGAATGTGAAAGATTGGAAGAAGAAGTAGTGAGCTTAAGAAAGAAATTAGAAAAAGCCCAAAGATAACTATTAATGAATACTCCTCAAATGAAAAGCTCTAAACAACTGGACCAAATTCTAAATGCTCAAAGGTATCCTCTCATAAAGGCTGGGATAGGATATGAAGGAGAAACCAGTACGTTCAAGGTAGAAGATAACAAGAAAATCATTTTTGTAAAAGCTATAAAGAACAGTGAAACAACTCAGAAAGTTCCTACAGAAGCAGAAGCCAGCAAGAACATGAGTTGCAGAGAAACAAATAGAATCAAGCAGCAACATGAAAGAACAAAGAATGAGAAGATGAAAAAATCAACTGCTAAAGGCTCATATGCTCCTAAGGATGAATTGAACAAATTCGGAAGATGTCAAAGGAGGTTCCTCCTTCCTATGAAAAATAGCACATGTTTCTCTTGTCATAAACCAGGACATAATGCAGCATATTCTAAGACAAAGCCAATCCAATCCAACCAGCAAAGGATGCAGCAAAAGAGAAGAACCCCTCAAGAAAAAAAATTGAAAATACAATCTTTCACCAGGTACACAAATCATTTCCATGGCTACTGTTGTGCATGCAATAATTTTGGACATAAAATTGTTGATTGTACAATGTATTCAAGAAGGGGAACAAATTATTATACATCAGCTCAAATGTACTTTGATAAAATAAGATGTTATGAATGCCTCAAGCTTGGCCACAAAGAAAAGGACTGTAAACTGCCATATATACTAAAGAACTTTAGACAAATGATGGAAACAAAGAAAATCAAACAAAACTATGAATTTAAAAGAAGTGCAGACATTATGAAGAATCCCAATAAAGTATGGAAGGAAAAGAGAAAGGGGGAGCCTATTATCTCAATAACATAACGAATCGTCCATAGTCTCAGGGGGAGCTGCTCTAGGAAGCAAAGAAAAAATCCATCCAGTGACAAATATGAAGCAACATCCCAGGGGGAGAGCAGTTCATATATAGACCCCATGAAAGTAGTCTAAGAAGAGCTCCATGTAATGAGAATAGCTATGAGATGGGAAAAGGAGGAGATTATAAGCGAACTATAGAAGATATCTGATATTAAGTAGTGACCTTGATGGAAGAAAGGCAAAAAATACACATGATGATAGAAATCTGTAATGAACATATAAGCTAAGAAGACTTTACTTCTTAAAATGATGAATACTATGCCTATCTTCTCAATTAACAATGTATCACATTTAAAAAGGATGCATTAAGAAAAACTCGTGGTTATTCACATCTTCCAGAAAAGAGTCCCCTTGGGGAAATGCAGTTAAGTGAGTAATAAATCTTTGAGTAATCATCCCATGAAGATTCATAGAAAATAAATTGAAGATGTCTTCCTGAAAATATTTATGTTAGAACAATTGAATTGAATATAAAGCAACAATGATTCTAGAGCAGTCCTAGAAAGGAACATGCAATGGATTTCTTTGGAACAGAAGGACGGAAAAAGAAGAGTGGTAAATAATGCCAAGATCAGATTCAAGATATTGATGATTGTTGGTATGAACAGTGGAAAGATCAATAATAGAATTTATGAAGGATGCATCAATTATGGGTTAATGTGCAAGCTGAATTGAAATATCTGCATGGTTTATCAAAGTAATATCAATTGGTGTTTAGGTACAAGCAGCATGCCTATCAAAAAAATATCAAGTGTTGTCATAGAGCAGTAGTATGATACAGGTCCTCAGGATCAAAGGACTATGGCAAGAATGCATCAAGGTAAAATTCCCAGGGTTATCTGCATTCAACACGAAAAGTTCAGTAGCAGTGCTGAAGGATCAGTATCTGATTTACACTTGAAGTAGTATATTGAGCACCGAAGCAATATCTTTTTCTATATATAATTTCATGCCTTCCCGAAGTTGGTACATGTATATCTTTAAGACCTCTTTTTTCAAGATCAACTACAAAACCGTGTGAAGTCTGTTTGTTGAGCTTTCAATTAAACATCTTGAATATGCTTTTGTGGAAGTTCATTCTGATAGAACAGTCAAAGTATCTGAAGAATAAAGGACTAGCTGTGATTACCATCTGAAGCTCAATTTTTTTTTTTTAAATCATCTAAATCCTACTTCAACACAAAGGATTTACTGGTAATCCACCTTTAAAGAGAGATTTATCATTGACATACATACCTCCTCATGTCATAAAGAAAATTGCATGATTGATAAATAAGACTGACCAATACATTGAAGGATTTGTTTTGAAAGTACAGTGTGCAAGTAGTAAAAGCCATTTGGTCTCTTATATTGAAAGATATTGCCTAATTTCACAATAAGTTTTAAAGTCTGGTTTGATTCATTGTTCACAACAGCAACAAGGACCTTTCAGTCTTTAAGTGTATTATCCTTGTCAGCAGTCTAGCTCAGATTACAAACATCAGGTAGTACAGGTGAACCACAACAACAAAAGATATATTGTCATCATAACAACTGAACAGATGTTGTCTACATATGTGTATTGTAGAAGAAGACTTATCCCATCTACAATCTTTCTCAACAAAAATATATTGGCGCACTACATCAGATATAGACTGAAGTATAGTTGAAGCAAGCCTGATATGTCACTTGGAGCATTCACAATCTTTAAGTCTTGATCCAATAATGCATCTCTTATTATACAAGTCTGATTATATATGGCTGTCATCACCTACACTTTATACAAGTGAAAGGAGTCAGTTCTTTGGGATTGTATCAACTTGCAATGTACATTCAAGATCAATAATCCTCAAAAGTGTTCTCTCAACAAATCTTTTACATCAGTCTGAAGCAACATGGTACAAAGTCAGCAGAAGAGGGCCTAAACATAACTCAGAGAGAGGAAATGCAGAAAGCAAACTAGGAAATGAGAAACCCTTCGCCATTGATGTCAAAGGGGGAGGAAAAGCAAAAAGGGGCTTCTAAAAGGAAAGAAGAGGAAGTGTGTTGCCATCAATGCCAAAGGGGGAGACTATTGGAAATGTTGTCATTGATGGCAAAGGTGATGGCAAAGGAGGAGCACTTGAAACAGCAACAAGGCGAAGAGAGAAGCAAAGTAGCAGAGAACAGAGGTAGCAGAGAGGAAGTAGAGGCAGCATAGAATGAACAAAGGCAGCAGAAGACATATGACAGTAGAATAGGGCCATTTGAAGAAGCAAGGAGCAGCATTAGACAAGAAACAGAGTAGTGAGGAAAAAGGGCCACTGAGTTGAAGATCTAGCTATAACAAGGAGGTTGTGTAAAGAAATTTCAGCTGTGTATGTAAAAGGATTTGTTCAGTATGACATGGATAATGCTGACCTAAATTATATGAGAAGGAGCTTTGATTTTAGTGAGAAACTGTATGGCTCTTTAGTAGGTGTTGTGGTGTGCAATTACCTGAGCACAGATCACATATGTGAGTCGATCAAGGTTTATAAACAGTTCTTGAGTAAACCTTGTGGCAAGGGTTCGAAATTGAAGATTCAGTGTATAAATTGAAGGAATTAATGGCTGGCATTTACAGAGGAACCACTGGAGAAGCTGACAAGATTGAATATGCTGTGCGTTAATTATAATGACGAAAAGTCAGGGATAAGAAGAATCATATAAAGAAACAGTGGAAGCGGTATTTGTTAATTAAACTATGTTGATGAATTGCACATGAAAGGCAGAGTTCATACATATATAAGCGAGATGGAACCCTAAGCCAAAAGGGAGCGGAACCCTGTAATAAGCAGAACTCGGAAGACGGAACCCGGTAGCGGAACGCGGAAGAACTACGTTAATTTGAATATAACGGGTGGAACCTGAGCACAACGGAGTATTTGGCGTTGAACTATACGATGGAACCTGGAGTAGAGGGGCGGAACCATGAAGGAGGAACAGTGAACGCAATTTAGAGTGAACCGGTGGTTTTGATCGCACCACCTTTACACGGTGAGTGGTATTTATGAAATCGAAGCGATTCCATAGGACAGGCGACACGCGTCCCTAAACGATTCTGCAAAACCACTCTCACAGCGCGCCATCGTGCATTATCATCCGTGCATCTTCACCGTGCGATATCCATTGGATCGTCAAGGCCGGTGCGACATCTTGTCCACCGTTGGATGAGGAAGGTTGTAAGCGTTGGGACCGGCTCCTTCATGTGAACTCGGAGAACTAAATGACTTGCACTTTGGTTGCGCGATGGTCGCCGGATCATCGAATGGTGTACGGTAAAGTTTGCAGCTGTTGATTGAGGAGGCACTGTTATGTGAAGTCGGAATTATATGTGTTGAATGTTGAATATTGTGGACCGCAAAACCATTACATTAACAATTGAGTTTAATGCTCGCAAGGTTGGTGTTTCATATGAATACCAACTCAAAAACTAATGTATGGTTGGAATTAATATATTCGATTTATATTTTATAAGGTCAGGGATTAAACCATGTATGGGGCAAGTCATAGTTATGAGCGAGAGGTGAGCATTATATATTTAAGTGGGAATGAAATACAGTCTGATGTTATAAAGGTTATAAAACTTTTGATTGGGGAGCAGATGTTTGTTTTATTAATAAGTCAAAGCGTTTCTTGTAAATACGGAACCAAAGGTTAAATTGTTGATGATTCATGATAAAGATTGTGAGTACTGATATATCTGTGTTGGTAAATGATTTTTATAAAACGCCGAGAGTTATTAAGAGGCAGTTGTACATACAGCAGTTATATAACTACAATAAACAGGGAACTGAATAAAAGAGAAAATGAAAAAGAGAGTGGAGTGGGATGAATGTGTATGGAAAAAGAAAAAGAAGAGGAGAGCATGCAGAGATGAAAGTTCGGTGAACAGGAATATGTACAGGAATGAATTGGACAGGTGAATAAGCACAGAAAACGGGAAATATGCAAAAGACAGTGAACAAAGTATGCAGGACAGCTGCATGACTTCTATAGAAAGGACAAAACCAGCAAGCCAAGGGCTGAGTGAAGTTTATATACTGTAATTGAATGAAAATTTTTAACTGTTTATATTGTTTGTGATGTAATTGCAAAGTCTCTGGAGAAAGATAAAATCCCACTGTAAAGTTGAAATGGTACATTTCTCTGAGTAAATTGATAAAAGAGAAGAGAATGCAGAATTGAAGAAAAATAAATAATCAAGCAGATATGAAGATTGGAGTACAGTAAAAGAAATCAAAGTTACAAAATAGAGCTGATATCCAAGGTAAATCAGCAAATGTTTCTTTATGAAAAAGAGGGAGTTGAAGCTTCCTTGCAAGTTGTAGCTTGCAGAATTTGAGGTTGGAGCCTCCTGTAGGTTGGTGCTTACAGAAAACCAGTGGTGAGAGGGAGTCGGAGCTTGCCTTTACATCACAACAATAATAAGATGTGGTTTTCTCCCTTTATGGGTTTCCACGTATATCTGGTATCTCTGTGCATGATGTTTATGTGTTGATATGGTTTATCTAATCTTCTTAATACTTGTTTCTCTCATATTAAATCTACTGATACATTATATTAATACTTGCTGCTCACATTCTAAGACTACTCACATATTAAGTTGAATATGAAATGAAGGTGTAAATAAGTTTTAATGATTTTTTTTTAAAAGTCCATGAATGTGTTAAACTGATTCACCCCCCCCCCCCTTCTCAGTTTAACTAAGGGTTCAAAAATTTGTATCAGAGCTGGTTCCTTTGGTGTAAGCTTAATAGCTTGAAGCAGATCTGGTTGAGTCATGGACTATCAAAATGTACCTGTGCTAAATACAAAAAACTTTCCTGAATGGAGAGATAAGGTTAAAACAGGTTTAATGGCTGATGAACCTGAGGTATGGAAGCTTGTTTGTGATGGTTACTGCATAGACTGCCCCACAGTGAAAGAACAACAGAGGAATGCCAAGGAAAAATGTGTGATATATAACAGTCTTCATAACAAGGACTTTGAGTTGATAATGGATCTAGACTCTGCAAAAGAAATTTAGGACAGATTGCATTTCATGCATGGAGTAGACACTAAGGATTGCATTGTCAAGAAGGAGAAGAAAATTAAGAAGAAGAAAAATTCATGTCAAAAAGAAGATGCTCAATCAAATAAGGTACCTGCTAGTGTGAATGGTAGTAAGAGCCATGAAGAAATTGCAGCTGAAGAAAAAGCCAAACTTGACACAGCTCTGACTGAAATAGAAAGATTGAAGAATAAAAACAAAGACCTTAAGAGATTGGTACAAATATGTGATGAGAGAGAATATGAAGATAGGAAAGAAATTATTGGCCTGAAGACACATCTTGAAGAGGCAAAGAAAGTAGAAGACACTCTGCTACAACAAATGAGAGAGAAAAGTCAGGAATGTGAAAGATTGGAAGAAGAAGTAGTGAGCTTAAGAAAGAAATTAGAAAAATCCCAAAGAGAACTATTAATGAATACTCCTCAAATGAAAAGCTCTAAACAACTAGACCAAATTCTAAATGCTCAAAGGTCTCCTCTCATAAAGGCTGGGATAGGATATGAAGGAGAAACCAGTAAGTCCAAGGCAGAAGATAACAAGAAAATCTTTTTTGTAAAAGCTATAAAGAACAGTGAAACAACTCAGCAAATTCCTACAGAAGCAGAAGCCAGCAAGAACATGATTTGCAGAGAAACAAATAGAATCAAGCAGCAACATGAAATAACAGATAATGAGAAGATGAAAAAATCAACTGCTAAAGGCTCATATGCTCCTAAGGATGAATTGAAAAAATTCGGAAGATGTCAAAGGAGGTTCCTCCCTCCTATGAAAAATAGCACATGTTTCTCTTGTCATAAACTAGGACATAATGCAGTATATTGTAAGACAAAGCCAATCCAATCCAACCAGCAAAGGATGCAGCAAAAGAGAAGAACCCCTCAAGAAAGCAAATTGAAAAGACAATCTTTCACCAGGTACACAAATCATTTTTATGGCTACTGTTATGCATGCAATAATTTTGGACATAAAATTTTTGATTGTAAAATGTATTCAAGAAGGGGAACAAATTATTATACATCAGCTCATATGTACTTTGAAAAAATAAGATGTTATGTATGCCTCAAGCTTGGCCACAAAGAAAAGGACTGTAAACTGCCATATATACTAAAGAACTCTAGACAGATGATGGAAACAAAGAAGATAAAAAAAAACTATGAATTTAAAAGAAGTGTAGACATTATGAAGAATCCCAATAAAGTATGGAAGGAAAAGAGAAAGGGGGAGCCTATTATCTCAATAACATAACGAATCGTCCATAGTCTCAGGGGGAGCTGCGCTAGGAAGCAAAGAAAAAATCCATCCAGTGACAAATATGAAGCAACATCCCAGGGGGAGAGTAGTTCATATATAGACCCCATGAAAGTAGTCTAAGAAGAGCTCCATGTAATGAGAACAGCTATGAGATCAGGAAGAAAAAAGGAAATTCCTCTAAAAGAGAACTATAGAGAAAGAAGATCATCTGAAGTATTAAGTAGCTGACAGATTGATGGAAGAAGAGAAGAGAGCAAGAAGCCATGATGATAGAGGAAATCTTAGAAATGAACATATAAGCTAAGAATACTTTAGCACATTAAAGTGATGATCACACTATTTCGTATACTGCTAGAATTAACAATGTATCACATTAAGAAGGATGAGTAAGAAAAGCGCCTATCATCAGTTCATTACATCTTTCAAAAGGTCCACTTGGAGAAATGCAGTTAAGTGAGTAATAAATCTTTGAGTAATCAGCCCATGAAGATTCATAGAAAAGAAATTGAAGATGTCTTCCTGAAAATCTTTATGTTAGAACAATTGAATTGAATATAAAGCAGCAATGATTCTAGAGTAGTCCTAGAAAGGAACATGCAATGGATTTCTTTGGAACAGAAGGACAGAAAAAGAAGAGTGGTAAATAATTCCAAGATCAGATTCAATATATTGATGATTGTTGGTGTGAACAGTGGAAAGATCAATAATAGAATTTATGAAGGATGCATCAATTATGGGTTAATGTGCAGGATTAATTGAAATCTCTGTATGGTTTATCAAAGTAATATCAATTGGTGTTTAGGTACAAGCAGCATGCCTATCAATAGAATATCAAGTGTTGTCATACAACAGTAGTATGATACAGGTCCTAAGAATCAAAGGACTATGGAAAGAATGCATCAAGGTAAAATTCCTAGGGTTATCTGCCTTCAGCATGAAAAGGGCAGTAGCGGTGCTAAAGGATCAGTATCTAATTTACACTTGAAGTAATATATTGAGCACCGAAGCAATATATTTTTCTATACATAATTTCATGCCTTCCTGAAGTTGGTACATGTATATCTTCAAGGCCTCTTTTTTAAAGATGAGCTACAAAAATGTGTGAAGTATGTTTGCTAAGCTTTCAATTAAACATCTTGAATATGCTTTTGTGGAAGTTCATTCTGATAGAACAATCAAAGTATCTGAAGAATAAAGGACTAGCTGTGGTTACCATCTGAAGCTCAAAAGTTTTTTTTTAAATCATCTAAATCCTACTTCAACACAAAGGATTTACTGGTAATCCACCTTTAAAGAGATATTTATCATTGACATACATACCTCCTCATGTCATAAAGAAAATTGCATGATTGATAAATAAGACTGACCAATACATTGAAGGATTTGTTTTGAAAGTACAGTGTGCAAGCAGTAAAAGCCATTTGGTCTCTTATATTGAAAGATATTGCCTAATTTCACAATAAGTTGCCTAATTTCAGTATTTAATTGTATTATCCTTGTCAGTAGTCTAGCTCAGATTACAAACATCAGGTAGTACAGGTGAACCACAACAACAAAAGATATATTGGCATCATAACAACTGAACAGATGTTGTCTACATATGTGTATTGTAGAAGAAGACTTATCCCATCTACAATCTTCCTCAACAGAAATATATTGGCGCACTACATCAGATATAGACTGAAGTATAGTTGAAGCAGGCCTGATATGTCACTTGGAGCATTCAAAATCTTTAAGTCTTGATCCAATAATGCATCTCTTATTATACAAGTCTGATTATATATGGCTGTCATCACCTACACTTTATACAAGTGAAAGGAGTCAGTGCTTTGGGATTGTATCAACTTGCAATGTACATTCAAGATCAATAATCCTCAAAAGTGTTCTCTCAGCAAATATTTTACATCAGTCTGAAGCAGCATGGTACAAAGTCAGCAGAAGAGGGCCTAAACATAACTCAGAGAGAGGAAATGCAGAGAGTAAACTAGGAAATGAGCAACCCTTTTCCATTGATGTCAAAGAGGGAGGAAAAGAAAAAAGGGGCTTCTAAAAGGAAAGAAGAGGAAGTGTGTTGCCATCAATGCCAAAGGGGGAGACTATTGGAAATGTTGTCATTGATGGAAAAGGTGATGGAAAAGGAGGAGCACTTGAAACAACAACAAGGCAAAGAGAGAAGCAAAGTAGCAGAGAACAGAGGCAACAGAGAGGAAGTAGAGGCAACATAGAAGGAACAAAGGAAACATAAGACAGATGGCAGTAGAATAGGACCATTTGAAGAAGCAAGGAGCAGCATTAGACAAGAAACAGAGCAGTGAGGAAAAAGGGCCACTGAGTTGAAGATCTGGCCATAACAAAGAGGTTGTGTAAAGAATTTTCAGCTGTGTATGTAAAAGGATTTGTTCAGTATGACATGGATAATGTTGACCTAAATTCTATGAGAAGGAGCTTTGATTTTAGTGAGAAACTGTATGGATCTTTAGCAGGTGTTGTGGTGTGCAATTACCTGAGCACATATCACATATGTGAGTCGATCAAGGTTTATAAACAGTTCTTGAATAAACCCTATGGCAAGGGTTCGAAATTGAAGATTCAGTGTATAAATTGAAGGAATTAATGGTTGGAATTTACAGAGGAACCACTGGAGAAGCCGACAAGATTTAATATGTTGTGCGTTAATTATAATGACGAACAGTCAGGGGTAAGCAGAATCATATAGAGAAACAGTGGAAGCGGTATTTGTTAATTAAACTATGTTGATGAATTGCACATGAAAGGCAGAGTTCATACATATATAAGCGAGACAGAACCCTAAGCCAAAAGGGAGCGGAACCCTATACTAAGCGAAACTTGGAAGACAGAACCTGGTAGCAGAACACGGAAGAACTATGTTAATTTGAATAGAATGGGTGGAACCTGAGCGCAACGGAGTATTTGGAGTTGAACTATACGACGGAACCTGGAGTAGTTGGGAAGAACCACGAAGGAGGTATAGTGGACGCGGTTTAGATCGAACCGGTGGTTTTGATCGCACCACCTTTACACGGTGAGTGGTATTTATGAAATCTGAGTGATTCCATAGGACGGGCGACACGCTTCCCTGAAAGAATCTGCAAAACCACTCTCACAACATGCCATCATGCATTATCGTCCGTGCATATTCACCGTGCGATATCTGTTGGATCGTCAAGGCCGGTGCGAAAACTTATCCGCCGTTGGATGAGGAAGGTTGTAAGTGTTGGGACCCACTCCTTCACATGAACTCGAACTACTAAATGACTTGCACTTTGGTTGCGCGATGGTCGCCGGATCATCGAATGGTGTACGGTAAAGTTTGCAGCCATTGATTGAGGAGGCACTGTTATATGAAGTCAGAATTATATGTGTTCAATGTTGAATACTGTGGACCCCAAAACCATTACATTAACAATTGAGTTTAATGCTCGCAAGGTTGGTGTTTCATATTAGTACCAACTCCAAAACTAACGTATGGTTGGAATTAATATATTCGATTTATATTTTATAAGGTCGGGGATTAAACCATGTATGGGGTAGGTCATAGTTATGAGCAAGAGGTGAGCATTATATGTTTAAGTGGGGAATGAAATATAGTCTGATGTTATAAAGGTTATAAAACTTTTGATTGGGGAGTAGATGTTTGTTTTATTAATAAGTCAAAGTGTTTCTTGTAAATATGGAACCAAAGGTTAAATTGTTGATGGTTCATGATAAAGATTGTGAGTACTGATATATCCATGTTGGTAAATGAGTTTTATAAAACGCTGAGAGTTATTAAGAGGCAGTTGTACATACAACAATTATATAACTGCAATAAACAGGGAACTGAATAAAAGAGAAAATGAAAAAGAGATTGGAGTTGGATGAATGTGTATGGAAAAGGAAAAAGAAGAGGAGAGCGTGCAGAGATGAAAGTTCGGTGAACAGGAATATGTACAGGAATGAATTGGACAGGTGAAGAAGAACAGAAAACGGGAAATATGCAAAAGACAGTGAACAAAGTATGCAGGACAGCTACATGACTGCTACAGAAAGGACAAAACCAGCAAGCCAAGGGCTGAGTGAAGTTTATATACTGTAATTGAATGAAAGTTTTTAACTATTTATATTGTTTTGATGTAATTGGAAAGTCTCTCGAGAAAGATAAAATCCCACTGTAAAGTTGAAATGGTACATTTCTATGAGTAAATTGATAAAAGAGAAGAGAATGCAGAATTGAAGAAAAATAAATAATCAAGCAGATATGAAGATTGGAGTACAGTAAAAGAAATCAAAGGTACAGAACAGAGTTGATATCCAAGGTAAATCAGCAAATGTTTCTTTATGAAAAAGAGGGAGTTGAAGCTTCCTTGCAAGTTGTAGCTTGCAGAATTTGAGGTTGGAGCCTCCTGTAGGTTGGTGCTTACAGAAAACCAGTGGTGAGAGGGAGTTGGATCTTTCCTTTACATCACAACAATAATAAGATGTGGTTTTCTCCCTTTATGGGTTTCCACGTATATCTGGTGTCTCTGTGCATGATGTTTATGTGTTGATATGGTTTATCTAATCTGCTTAATACTTGTTGATCTCATATTAAATCTACTGATACATTGTATTAATACTTGTTGCTCACATTCTAAGACTACTCACATATTAAGTTGAATATGAAATGAAGGTGTAAATAAGTTTTAATGAAAAAGTTTTAAAATTCCATGAATGTGTTAAACTGATTCACCCCCCCCCCTCTCAGTTTAAATAAGGGTTCAACACTTTTGTGTATCTGTAGACTGAAAAAGATGATGGTTTTGTGCAGATATGGCAGATATACAGATCAAGTGGAGGGAGAGAGACCTAGGTACATTACGGATGGAAATCCAAGCGGATCAGGGTGTCCGTCGTGCATTGGCTAGGTTTGGGGTTATGAAATTTGTGGAGAACCCTTGGATGAGGGCTAGTGAGCCTTTGTTGGCTTGGATTATCAGTTACTGGGATCTAGACCATGAGGTGTTTATAGTGCAGGGGCACAGGATTGAGCTAACAGTCTAGGATCTGTATTTCCTGACTGGTCTCCCGCCATTAGGGATGGTGGGAAATACATAGCCAGGGGTACCACGGGGGTGTAACATCATGGAGTTTGTTGAGCGACATTGTCGACCAGGTGTCCGAGTCAAAGGGACTCGGATATCAATTGGGGATCTAGAGAGGTTGGAGACCTGGGTAGTGGCAGCAGCAGTGTTGCGGATTTTGGGCAGCCAAGCATTCCATCACATCACTGGAGGGAAGATGATGATTGTAGAGAGTGTGTTAGGTGGGACCTACTATGGGTGGGACCAGATGATATTGGTGTCGGTGAAACGACAGCTATCGCTATGCAAGCGGCAAGTGAATCATGATTGTGCCTATGGGATGGTATTGTGCTCTTTCTTCTTTGAGAAGATCCCGACCTTACGACCTCGTATACAGTTACCTGATGGGGGTCCGAGAGAGCCCCAGATTCATCGATGGGGACGACTAATGTGTAGAGGAGGGGGAGGGGTGGTTGGACAGGTGTTCCGACTAGAGTTCTTTGCCCATTGGGATCAGATGCCATTGTACATATACGACTATCCCTATAGTGGGATGAGTTATTGGGGAGATCCGGACTTGCTGCTTCCGCCTGGTCGAGTATGGGGGCTCGGTGTTAAGTGACAAGCAACTAATCTATTATGTGCATTTTAGAGTTTGTGACTAGTATTCATGGTACTAATCCTTATATTTTTGGAATTCAGATATAGCTTTGATAAAACCGGCCGAATATATGGGACGACCTGCAGCAGCAGGAGCTACAGGTGCAAGTGGATCAAGGACGGCACAGAATGAGGATATGGCTGCTCTGTTGGAGGACCTCCGTCGTAGATGTGAGGGGCTGCTAACCGGTGTGTCGGAGCATGGTTGGCAGGATTTAGACAACCAGTACATAGAGTTATGTATTGGGCTACCCTCGGAATGGCGAGGTATCATGCGACGCATGGCGATGGCCGGTCAGACTGTGCGTGATCTACAAGCTGCGGGAGCAGAGACGTTGGCTTGGGATCCTCCAGAGAGTGATTAGATGTAGGGCAGGTGGTGCCCCCCAACGTCTATGTAGGGGCAAGTGGTGTCCCCCATTTTTGTAGTTTTGTTTTTTGTAACATGCTATGGGCATGTCATATGTTTCAGAGTAGATGGACTCTAAAAACACATGTTATATGATATATATGATTTATATACATTTTGTTGATGATGTTAAATGTTATTGTCTTGTGTGTGATAAATGTCAGTCTAGAACATGATTTGCGATTTGATATACGTAATGATTTTGACTTCCAGGGATATGGGTGAAAGTAATGAATCTAAATTCACGTATCAGAAGTTTCACTCATAAATATTATCTAAACAGGATAGGGTTATGCACATGATAGACACCATTAAGTTGTAAGACAAGAATCAGGGAATCTAAATGAACGTGTAGATGGAGGATGTGATGAGAGAGGGCATCAGCTAAGAGACCACGTACTGCATCATATTCAGCCTGATTATTGGTGGCATTACCAATGCAGACCCCATTTGCAAGAACCAGGGTATGCAAGGGGGTAAACATGGCCCATGCTGCCGAAGCGAGATTCCGGGAATAGTGACTTGCCCCATCGGCATAGTCAAGATAATGTGTGGACAAGAGGGCCGGTGGAATAGTGTCACAAGACAAGAAATGGGAGGGTTGAGAATAAGGATGGCAGCATGAGTAGAGGGTAGACATCCACTGATGACTATGGGAGGGAGCAGTTCGGGTAGGAATTCTAGGACTCATAGATGGACTAGAGGGAGATGAAGGAGAACTATGGGATGAAGAGTGGGAACTCAGGCTGCGAAGAACATCATAGAGACGGATGGTATGATCATGATTATGGGAGGAAATGGAAAGGTCGAGGAAACCAAATGACGCTGCAAAGCTACCTAAATCATCGGTATGGGAAGAGAGGTGCAGATACGGGTCCTCACAGGGAATGACAAAAGAGCAGGTAAAAAGATGGTCAAAACATGAAGAACCAGAGAATGTGTCTGAAGGGGAATCAAACAGAACAGATGGAGTGGATTCAGAGGGAATGTACTCCAAGGGTCGTGTAGATGATGATAGGTATAGGAGGGGGGCAGCAGGTTCTGACATCTCAACATCAGGGGGAGGAATCTCAATGGTAGCAGGGGGATCCTCGAGTAGACCTGACGCATATTGAGCAAGGATGGGAGAGGTAGATTGATTTTGTTCTACTTCGTACTCACGAATGACCTCTAAAGAGGCTCGGTAATGCGTGAGGTGAGGACAATGGTGAGAAAAATGGCCATGGACACCACACAGAGCACAGGGTTTGTTGGTGCGAAGAGTCTTTGGGTTCTTGGCTACGGATGAGGAAGAAATAGAGGTTTCAGGGACCGTAGATTTAGGGAATGCAACTTTAACCATGGGTTGGATACATGGCAACTCAGGACAAGTATGGGTGTGATGACTGATACCATCCCACAAGGCATAAGGCTTGGCGGGTGGGGAAGGGGTGGGGTCGAGTGCGGTGGCCTTGTCTTTGGATGCTCCCTTGCGAGTTTTTCTTTTCTTGCCTGTAGTTGTCACAGTATGAGGAGGGTCATGCGGAGGGGCTAGGGGCACAGTAGCGGTGGAAGGAGCGAAGGGAATCGGTTGCACTAGTGTCACAGCAATGTATGGTTTGGGGCGGTCCGGAGGGGTTTCGGCGAGAGGAGTAAGATACCATACTGGTATTCCCAAGGTTAAATTAGGGAGGGAAAGGGTGGCCATGACAGGAATCGAATAGACGCTGGGGGCGGGGACCAAGGAAAGGTATCTGACCGATGGGGTAATGGCCAGGAGGGACGGCTCCCAGATGGTTAAGCTTTGGGGGAACCGACCCAGGAGGGTAGAGAGGCTCATGGGTACCAGTTGTAGGGGAAGGGCTAGCAGGAGGAGGTCCAAGTGATGGTGGTGAAGGGCGAGGAGCAGGTTGGGGTGGGTGAGGTTGAGGTTGCTGACTAGCCAAAGTGGGCGGTGCAAGGTCAGCCCGAGAGGATTGCATCATGCAAACGTTCGCCAAGTTAGGATCAGAGACTGGGGGAGGGGGAGGAACCAGGAAGGTACCAAGCAAGGATGAGTCTTTGTAGACGCCAGGGGAAACACTAGTCAAGGAATCAACCGTTTTCTTATTGGTGACAACAGAAATAGTGGACTCGGGGGAGGTCTGAGATTTTGGTTCATGGTAAGTCAACTGGTCAATAGTGACAATATTTCCATTATGAGGGAAAAACATCTTGCAGTGGACTGCGGATGGGATGGCAGACATGGCATAGGTGTAACTATGCCCCAAAATAATGTTGTAGTCAAGAGGGGCATCGATAACTTCAACGTCGACACAAAAAGTCTTACCTGCAAGGGTAATATGATAGTTACGGAAAAGGCTGATGGTCTGGGAGGCATGGCCATCCCACGCATGAAGGGTGATTGTGGAAGGGGCTAGCCCAGGAGATCCAAGTTGTTTCCAAACCAAAGCAGACATCACACAAGTCGATTCCCCTCATCAATGATACACTGAGCGACGTTGGCATTTCAGATTTTGACTAGGATTTGGAAAGAAACAGAAGCAGGAAGAGGGGGATGGTCGTACTGGCGAGCGTTGAAAACAATCAATTGGTTATCAACAGGATCTATAGCACCCACGGCAGATAGTAGAGCCTTCTTTTGAGAAGGACACAACTGGAGGAGTTTCAGTGTTGAAATGGCAGCAGGAGATTGTGCCAGATCATCTACTATGTTGTATGAGTGGGCAGCCCGACCAGAGGCAACATTTTGGCATAATGGGCCCTTAGGAGTCTTGGTATGAACCTCAGCTTTAGGCGGAGGTATTTTCAAGGGACCATTGGGTGTCGACAAAGGCTCTGTAGGACCTGAAGATGGGGACTCGGAAACAGATGGAACGGGAGGTGTGGAATACTAACGGGACCGAGTTTGAAGGTTGAGGTCGACGGTGAGAGGTTGGTCAGAGGCCATCATGAGAATCTGGTAATCGAAGGAACCAGAAGGGGAAGGTTGAGTGGTTACTGGGGCATGAGGTGGTTGAGTGGCCATGAATCCTTGTTGAGGGAAAGGATCGATAAACACAACGGGTTGAGAAGTAGCTGGATTGGGAGGGATAGTAGGGGAGGAGTGTTGTCCCTGCACGGTGGCTTGAGACTCCTGTTGAAGATTGCAACAAGAAACAGTGAAGGAGGCATCTTGAAACATCATTCCTGATCCTAGTTGGAAAGTGATCACCTAAACTAGGTGGGGGGCCACACAGGTGATTTTTGTCGCAAAGTCTATTTTTAGACTATGTCTATTTTTAGACATATGGATCATGTTATATAAGTTGCGGGATGCTATTTATGGATGTTTTTTCAAGTTGGAAAAATATATGGATTTCTATTTTTAGACATATTGGGCGGAATCTATTTTTAGATTGCCAGTCTAAAAATAGATATGTCAAATATTATTAGCTCTTAATAATATTTGGACTCTAAACATTATCTTATTCTCTTGGAGCACTTCAGTTAAGTGCACAAATGTGGCATAGGAGCTTACAGAAGCAATTACGCTATTCTTGAGGGTTAAGTGGAGCTATTGCATGGATACTTCAATTAGAACGCATGTGACAGAGTTTGGTGGAGTTGATTGAGGGAGTTAATGGAGTTGTGTTCAGTTTAACTAATCTAAACATAGTTGAGCTATTTGTATCTAGTTTAACTGATTGATACAATTAGCGAGAGTGGTGTGAATTAATTATTAATTAATTCACTAATTATAAACTCATAAATCAACTAAAGAATACATCAGTTAACTTCAGTGCATGGACAGTTTCAGTGGAGACTAGTGTAGAGATAGGTGAAAGGGCAAGAATGACTATTAGTTGTGACTATAAGTGATGCATGGTTTGCATCCAAAACTCAGTAGAGATGCCTATAAATACTGCGTGAGCAAGGCTGGGGTGATTCGAACTCATCAAGAGGCATTCTTTAGTAGGGATTACACAATAGATGCTGGCTATCAGGTGGCCGAAATTGGAGCATGTGTTTTGCTAGATCTAGCTTGATTAGTGTGTAGCAATTGGAGGTTGTGGTGAGAGCTTGTGAGGAGCTTTGTAAAATGATTGTTACATGATCTCTATGACATATAATATACAGATATTTGGGGTTTTTAGCTTTAAGCTTTCCCATGAAATACTGTGTTCATATGTGTGAATTTTTATGGTTTTAATGTGTGCATGCAATTGATTTTATTTCCGCATGTAATGATCAATGGTATAAGAGATTTTGTATTGTGCATGAAGCTAAAATAGTGTGTGATAAGGAGAATATAGGTGAATAATATATTATTTATTCAAAATTTCTACATGGTATCAGAGTGATATTGATCATTGGAGCAATTTCTAAGCATTGAAGCGGTTGAGTTTTAGGATAAACTCAGGAAAATAAAAATGGAGAAGAATGACACTATTCTGGTATACCTGAAAAAGTTTGTCCATTGCATGGATGAGCTTGGGAGTGTAGGAGTTAGTGTGGATGAGGAAGGACAAGTCAAGAAGGTTTGGATTCTAGCCAAGAATCTCTACATACTTGAATTAGATGGGATTTCTATGGAGCTTCCTATTATTGGGAAGTGCAAGAAAGACATGCAATTGATCCTTGAAAGGGAGCAAGTTTTGCATGCAGGTAAGAGTGAACCTCAGGATGTGGAGCAGCCACATGACGAGGATCATGGAGTGGAATAAACCACTCATGCAGAGAAATTTCGTGGCAGATGAGCAGAGGGAGTGCATGCAGCTATACCACCAGGTGAGAGGTAGGGCGACATGCATGATTAATCCCAAGAGGAGATTTCTAGGTAGGATTCATGAGATGGTGTGGATCTCATGAGTTGAACCTGGCTATGAGGTGCCCACAACGCAGCAGTAGCATGATCATTTGGATTGATGCAGGCAGATCAAAGTGACAGTATCGAATACTAGAGCGCGAATCAGAGTTGACAGCAAGTGCAGAGTGTTGAGTCCCAAATTTGCATCTTTTCCATACACTTTTCCATACCTTTTTCACTCTCCTAAACCTCCCAAATTGTCAATATCATGTGCAAAAGAGCATTTAACATGGTTTTTAATTATATTTTTGTGTTTGCTATTTGATCTAGATTTTGTTCATTCAGCTGCGGAATCTTGCCACTTTCCGCAGCTGCTGCAACTTTCCGCAGCTATTTTGTGAAACTCTATGCTACAGGTGTCTACAAGAGAAACGAGCCACATGGGCAGGTCAGGAGTGACGTGGACATGGTTCGTTTCCTATTGGTTCAAGCAAACTCATCCAAAGAAGCCGTGGTCAAAAGCGTCCACATGGAAATCAACCATGGAGTTTCATGTCGGCCGGACTCTGTTTCGTGTCACATGAAGACCCATACGGCCGTTTCTAAGCCTGCGGAGGTTAAATCGACATCTGTACAGGGTTCTAAAGTCGAATTCAAGCATCCACCTTTCGTAGATCTACTTTCCAACACGGCCATACTCCTATATCCGTGGACGTAGTGGTCTACGTGCTCTCCACTAGCATGAACTTTAGGAAACAGTTATAGCTTGTTGTTATATATATTGCGTTTGCATACGCATATGAATTTAGTCGTTATTAGTGAATGTAGTCTCTGTTATCTTTTGATTAGTCCTCTACGTAGTGATTGACTGCTGCAATGCGTAACATTACCGATGCATGTATTTGCTTTTTAATATGAGAAAACTCTGTTTTTCAACTTAATTCGTATTTGAGGACCGTTGCCAGAGTTTGTGTAGGGCCTGCTCATTCAGGTTTACTGTATTGAGGTATATTTCTCATTTCGTTTCTTTAAAAATCATTGTATCATAATCCATTTATATGTTCATACTTTGCAGTTGTTTCATTTCTATTTATACACTTCCATAATTTCCATTTCATTTGTCTTTCATGCTTTATGATTGTTAATCAGCGATCGGTGTTTATGTTTTTCGGAGTTTTAGATAGCGGCCCGGGCCATTTCATAGCTTTTTGACTAATGACATGGAACTAACACATTGTTCTGTTTGCTAGTTTTGCTTACTTTAGTTTTATTTAATTTCGTGTGCTACGTACATTTCGAGTTTTGTTTTACGCCGGTAGTTAAATTTAGATATATTAAGCTGCTCATAGCATCTTCAGTTGCCTCCGAAAGCCACAGCTGGACTGATGGTGAGGGACTGCATTATGAAATGTGTAGTTTAGTATTAGTTTCTTTTATGCAAATTTAGATATATTAAGCTGCTCATAGCATCTTCAGTTGCCTCCGAAAGCCACAGCTGGACTGATGGTGAGGGACTGCATTATGAAATGTGTAGTTTAGTCTTAGTTTCTTTTCTGCAAATTTAGATATATTAAATCATGCATGACGTCTTCGGTTATCCGAAAGCCACGAGTTGGGTGATGGTGAGGGGATTGAATCATGGGTGTATGGTTAGTATTAGTTTACTTTACGCAAATTAAATATCGGTTACTCAAGTTGTTTATGATTACTTTAAAATCATAGCTGGACTAATGATGAAGGGTCAAAAGATAAATTGATGTAATCTGATTTAGATTTATTTTGTTGCAATTTTGAATTTCCTTAAACATAGTTTCTTTTGTGTTTAGTTGGAAGCAAGAATAAGTTTGATTTTCATGTTCACTAGTTTACTGTTTTGATTCATTAGATTAGCAACACTTTTTCATTTCAGCAGCACATTTTCATTTTCCTTTTTAAGTCTTGTCATTGTAAATTTCAAATTTCTTTTTAGAATTTCAAGTTGGTAAATCATTATAGGGGATATCACTTCCTTGAACAAACATAACCAAACTTGTTTTCATCTTAGAATTTCCATTTCACCTTAGAAAATCAAAAACGACAAAAAGTTAAGAAATAGGTTATCTTGCACATATAGTGCGCCGCACTTCATCAGCTTACGATTCCCGGATTGACAAATTAAATGCAGCAATTTAGGACACACTAAATTGACCAAACATTTTGGTGCCGTTGCCGGGGAAGTGTAACTAGGTAGCCAATTTCTTAAAAAAAAAAACATAAATCATAAAAGAAGGGAAAACTTGATAACTTCTTGAAGTATGCTCTCCTCTTGCACCTAGTGTGATCTGGAGGATCAGAAAAGAGAGTTATTGGTTTAGTAATTTCTTAAGTATGCTCTCTTCTTGCACCTAGTGTGATCTGGAAGATCAGAAAGAGAATTATTAGCCCAACTTTTTTTTAAAATAAAAAAATGGCATGCATAGAGCAAGAGATTCTAGGGGAAGGTTTATAGCTAAAGCCAAGAGTTCGATTTTCACAACTCCATCTTCTTCAAGGCATAGACCAGATTCACCACCATCTACCCCTAGCCTTAAGATTTTTGGAAGTCAAAGAACAGCTGAATTAGAGGATTCTCCTATACCACCTACTAAAACCCACTTAGAAAACAAAGAAACTTTCTCTCATCCTTCCTTGGTAGAAGAAATAGAGGACTATAAGGACTCTAAAGAAACTATCATGGCAGAGGAAGTAATAAATAGAGGTGGAGGTAGAAGAGGAGGAAACAATGGAGATAACAATGGTGAAGGAAATAATGGTAGAAATAGGGATTTGTTGGGATTCCTTATAGTTGATGAGGAAACTCATGCAACAATGAAAAATATCTCACCATCTGTTCTCCCTAACTTTTATGGATTGCGAAGTGAGGATCCTGAAACATTTCTGTTTTAGTTTGAAGTTGTGTGCCGAACTTATGACTATATGGAAGACTCTCAAAAACTCAAACTGTTTCCTTCAACATTGAAGGGATCTGCTTTGAAATGGTTCATGGGATTAGCCACTCAATCTATTAGGACTTGGAATAATATGAAACAAACATTTTTGGATAGATACTTGGACTATTGTATGCCCACCAATCACAAGGATGAGGTATTCAAAATGATGCAAAAAGAAGATGAAAATTTGGAAGACTTAATTGAAAGATTTCAATACAACTTGAAAAGAGCAAAGATGAGCAACTTAGATAATGAAACCTTGAAAACCCTCCTATTAAAAGCCATTAGAGATGAATGGATAGACATTTTAAACATGATGGGGAAAGGAGACATTTCTCAACTTCCATTTCGTGATATAACAGAACTATGTATCCATCTCTCAAGGGGGAAATCTAAAACAGGAAAAGGGCCTAGGGATCCTTTTCTTATTAGGGCTAACAAATCTGCAACCGGATCAGTAAGTAGGGCAGAGATTGGTAACATGCTTGATGAGTTTAAAACTGATATTTTAGGGAGCCTTAGTGAACAACTAGACACCCTTAAAATCCAAAACAAGCAGAAAGCAAAAGCAGATGCTTTAGCCATCTTTTGTTCGAAATGTAGGAAGAAACATGCTTTAAGGGAATGTCCCTTGGATGCAAAAGTTGTAGAAACATGTATGATTTGCTCAGAAAATCATGAGATCAAGGATTGTCCTTCAATTCCTAGACTCAAAGCTGTTTTTCAAGAAGATCCAAACTCAGTAGAATCTCTCTGTTTTGTCGCAAGGAGACCTTGGCAGGGACAACAATCTCAAGGGTTTAACAACCCTATGAATCTTCAAACCCAACCAAATTGGAATCCTTGGCAACAACCTTGGCCCCAACATCAAAACTCATATCAGCCATGGGTACAAGGGATGCAAAATCTTTATGGGAGATTTGCTCAATTTTATCAATATCCTCCATCTTTTCAAAGTCAACAAATTCCACAACTTCCAAGCCCAAATCCACAACTTTCATTGCCATTTCCACAACAACAACCTTCTCAACAAAATTCAAATCCTCAACTCATGCTTCCATACCAACAGAAGACAAATCAACTTCCAGCTCAACCATTACCAAATCCTAACAATAAGAATCCTCAAACTACTTATATGGTAGAAGGACAACAATTTCCTACCTACATGATTGTTCCTCTCAACGATGTACAACTCAGATCTGGTAGAGTTTTAGAAAAACCTTCTATAGATATTCAAGAGCAAGATACCTCTGAGGAGGAATCTCTTCAAGTCAATAAGGGTTCTGAGGAAGAGTCTCTTCAAAATTCAAGCATGCAAAAAGAAAAAGAAAAGTTAACACCCACAACTCCTATAGTTGAGCAACCTGTATCTTCATCTACACCTCCTTTTCCGGAAAGACTACAAATTGGTAAGGGGGTGGAAAAACAAATCTTGTTGCCTAAATATGACTTTCTAGATGAATTGAAGAATGTTTGTATCAAGATTCCATTGCTACAAGCCATTCGAGAAATTCCTATTCTAGCAAAAACCATAAAGGAGTTGAGTTTCAAAAGACCAGGAAGGAAACTAAAAGACACAAGAAGAATCCACCTGGTAGGAAAGATTGTAGACATTATGATGGGAAAAATTACTATGCAGAAGTATGTAGATCCAGGAAGTCCAATTGTCAAGACACATATAAATGGAATAGAAATTCCAAACACATTGATTGACTTAGGGGCTGCTATCAACATTATGAGTAGACAGACTATGGACCAGCTAAAACTTCCTAACCTTCTTTTTACACCTACTTTACTGCAACTTGCAGATCGATCCATTATTAAACCGGATGGTGTATTAGAAGATATTTCAGTCTCCTTAGATTCTTGGGAATATCCAGTAGATTTTATGATTTTGACTCCCAAGAGTAATCTAGGAGGGCACCCACTTATTTTAGGAAGACCTTGGCTAGCCACAGCTGATGCTTTTATTAGTTGTAGATATGGGGACATGTACATTTCTAATGGTAATTCGACAAAGAAATTCAATTTGTATCCTCCGGCAAGAGCAATCACAGAAGTAGGAGACAATGAATGGGTTGATGATGAGGACACTATACAACCTGTCTTTACCATTTCTGAAATCAGTGAGGATAGTCAAATTCTGAACACATTAGAAAATTTTGAGATATCTTCAGAATATGACCCCACAAAATTTCAGTTGGAATCTGACATAGAATATTTATCATCTAGACAAATGTCTCTTTACTCTATGGAAGAGTTTGGTAATTCTGCTATTGAGATTTTTCCAGAAAAAACATTGAATATCAACAAACATTTGGAGAAGTCACAACAAGAAGAACTAACGAGAATCTTGCAAAAACATTCTACTGCATTTGCATGGGAGTATACTGACATGAAGGGTATTGATCCTAAGACTTGCATCCATCATATCTATATTGAGGAAAACAGTAGACCAATCAGACAACCTCAAAGAAGGATGAATCCAAATCTTAGGGATATAGTGAAAGAAGAGCTCCAAAAACTTCTCAATGTAAACTTCATTTATCCAATTTTAGATAGCCGATGGGTTTCTCCTTTGGTTATAGTGCCTAAAAAGAATGGTAAATGGAGGGTATGCATTGATTACAGGGAATTGAACAAAGCAACTTTGAAGGATCACTTTCCTTTGCCTTTTATCGATCAGGTATTAGACACATTAGCAGGTAGAAAGTACTTTTCATTTTTGGATGGTTTTAGTGGCTATAATCAAATTCAGGTAGCACCTGAAGATCAAGATAAGACCACATTTACTTGTCCATGGGGAACTTTTGCCTACCGAGTGCTTCCTTTTGGGTTATGTAATGCACCAGCAACATTCCAAAGAGCAGTACTAGGAATTTTTTTTTGATCTAATCCATGATTGTGTAGAGGTTTATATGGATGATTTTACAGTTTATGGTAATTCATTTGAAGAGGCATTAGAAAATTTGGAAAAAGTTCTCATAAGATGTAAAGAAACAAACCTTTCATTAAGCCATGAAAAATGTTTTATGATGTTTACTGAAGGGATTGTTTCAGGACATCATATTTCGGGAGATGGGATTAAGGTTGATAGATCGAAAGTTGAAGTCATCTCCAAGTTGCCTATTCCAAATTGTCAAAGAGATGTTAGAAGTTTTCTAGGATTTACTGGTTATTATAGAAGATTTATAGAAAACTTCACTAAAATAGCATCTCCACTCTTCAAATTGCTTACAAAAGACTATGAATTTAAATGGGATCCTGATTGTCAATCAGCTTTTGAAACTTTGAAAACAAGAATATCTGAAGCACCTATCTTGAGAGGACCAAATTGGAAACTCCCTTTTCATATTTCTACGGATGCTTCAGATACAGCTCTAGGAGCTGTGTTGGGTCAAAAAGATTTAGTTCCTTATGCCATTTATTACACCGGTAAAAATTTGACTCCCACGGAGTTGAACTATACTGTGACTGAAAAAGAGTTTTTAGCTGTTGTTCATGCAATTAATAAGTTTAGACATTACATAACAGGCTATGAAACTTTTATTCATACTGACCATTCTGCAATTAGATATTTAATGAACAAACATGTTACTAATGGCAGAGTGACAAGATCGCTTTTACTTTTGCAAGAATTCAATATTACTGTGTTGGATAGACCAGGAAAACAGAATACAGTAGCTGATTTCTTGTCTAGGATTCAGAATACTAAAGAAGATTCTCCTGTAGAAGATAAATTTCCTGATGAATACTTGTTTGCGGTAACTATTAAGACCCCTTGGTATGCAGATATTGCTAACTATTTGGTTACAGGGAAACTACCTTCACATTTATTTCCAAGAGAAAAACGAAAGATTATTCAGGAGAGTTCAAAATATTCATGGATTTCTAACGAATTGTTTAAAACGGGGCCAGATCTTGTGATCAGAAGATGTGTCAGGGAAGATGAAATGCCTGATATTCTTAAGGCATGTCATGATGAACCATGCGGCGGACACTTTGCGGACAAAGGACGGCCTATAAAATCCTTTCCTTGGGATATTATTGGCCTTCTCTCTTCAAAGATGCAAAACAATATGTCAAAAGGTGTGATAGCTGCCAAAGAGTAGGGAAACCTACCCTTTCAAATGAAATGCCACTGCAAACACAGGTACTCATTGAACCCTTTGAAAAATGGGCATTAGATTTCATTGGACTAATTAATCCACCATCGAAGCAAAAGAAGTATATATTGGTTTGCACTGATTATGTTACTAAATGGGTAGAAGCTAAAGCATTAGTATCTGCTACTGAAAATTCAGTTGTTCATTTTCTTTATGAGGATATTTTTACTCGCTTTGGTGTTCCAAGAGAAATTGTAACAGATCAGGGGAGCCAATTCACATCGAATTTGGTGGAAAAGTTGATGGAAGAATACAAAATCAAGCACATAAGATCTACTCCTTACCATCCACAAGCAAATGGTCAAGTGGAGTCCACAAACAAAGTTCTTGAAAGTATCATCACCAAAACTGTTCATCTACATAGAAGAGACTGGGCAGAAAGGCTTCCAGAAGCGTTGTGGGCCTACAGAACTACATGGAGGAATACAACAGGACATTCTCCCTATGAACTTGTTTATGGGAAATAAGTCTTGCTCCCCATTGAGTTCCAAGTTAAGACCTTCAAGATAGCAGTTCAGTTGGGGATGGACTTATCAGAAGCCCAAAAGCATAGAATGGAGCAGTTGAATGAGCTAGATGAGATCAGACAAGAAGCAATTCTAAGAACTGATCTAGTTCAATATCAAAGAACTAAATGGCATGAAAAATATATCAAAGAGAAGAAGTTTCAAGAAGGAGATTGGGCATTGCTATTTGACTCCAAGTTTAAATATTTTCAAGGGAAATTTCAGACTCATTGGCTTGGGCCATATGAGATTGACAAGATCTTTAGCAATGGAGTTGTAAGAATCAAGACCATTGATGAGTTTCAAACTCCTCTTATCGTGAATGGCCATAGATTGAAAGTTTATCATAAGCCACTCTCAAAAGAGGACTTTGTCAAGATGTTTCAAGAAAGTTCTGCAATCAGGCTGGTACAGAAGAATTCTTCTTCTCCACCAGCCTAGCTTTTGTTTTTCAGTTTTAAAAAAAAAATAATAATAATAATAATAATGGTATAAGCCTGAAAACCAATCATTGATTGGCAGTCTTATACAGAAAATATAGGGTGAAAATCAGGGAAACCTGACACTCTATATTTTCCAAAAAAATCTCTCCTTCATTTCACAAGCTTTGTCACCACCCACTCCACTTCATTCCATTTCATTTCATCTCATTCCACTTCATTCCATTTCATTTCATCTCATTCCACTTCATTCACTTCATTTCATTCCATTCCATCAATAAAAATCTTTTTCATGACCATTTCCATCTGGTCATTTGTCATTTGTTCATTTCCATTCATCAAAGTAATAGTTGTGTCAGTTTCCGCAGCTGACATCTGTTTCCGCAGCTGACTCCAGTTTCCGCAGCCAGAAGCAGATTCCGCAGCTACTACTATGTTTTCAAAGAGAATGTACAGTTAGATGTTATTTTCATAATTATGAAATAAAATACAGGAGAGAGGATCAATGGAGCATTCAAGACACCAATGGAGATCAGTCAGTTGAAGACCAAGGGCAAAGACAAAGATTCCAAAGGTATGAATAAAATTTATTTCAAATAGTATTGAAAAACACATTTTTATATAGTTTTGAACCATGAGCTCTATCCATTACGCGCAATAATTATATTGACAGTTCCGTAACCTTTCACGATCTCCATATTATCCTCTTGCATTTATTCACAAACGGTTTCATCATTAAACCCCGATTTTCACTCATGATCCAATATCCCACCGGTGATAATGAAGCGTGTTTGATTTGACCAAGGACTCTTACAAGCCACATCAAGTCACAACCGTTGATTGAAACGTGTTCACATTTATTTCGTAGCCACCAAAATTCAAAATGCGGTTGAATGTGTTATATTCTATCAATCTACTCAGTCCTATCTTTGTTATGTTTTCGAAACCCCACTCTGTTCTGTTTCATCCCGTTTTGTTCCTTTTGCTCATTCTCACTCCCGGATATCTACCCACAGTCTCATTCATTCCCATTTTATGATACATCCCCACAGCCATTGTGCTCGTTTCTGAGCATTCAACCATTCTACTTCCATTTGAAACCCTCACGAAGGCAAAATTGTGAAAAACAGAGAAGTGAAATGGGTAAATTGCTAAGGGCAGAGCCGGAAGGACCAAAGTTTATAGAGGGATATCCGCAAGCAAAGGAGATATTGAAGAAAGCAAAATGGCTGTGTTTTATTCAGAAATTCAGAGGTTATCACAGAGAAGTTACGAAAGCATTTGCAAGGTCATTTGATGGCACGGAAGCAGAAATTGGAGACCTCAAGTTTTCGGTCAATGAAGCATCAATAGCAACAGCCACGGAACTTCTTCAGGAGGGAGAGCGTTGGTTCAAAAATAAAAGCATCAGTGATGAGGCATGGAGAACAATCTTACGAAACCAAGGTATGGACATAACTGTTTTTAAGAGAGGAATTCATGTGCATGCATTGAAGGAAGAATGGGCCACTTTACTGCTAATTGTTCAGAAATTCATTACATGTGAAGGTCGTTTTGGGTCCATGTACATGTACCATACCAGGCTATTAATGAATTTTCTAGAAAACCAAACTCTTAATCTCCCATATTTTCTATTCAATAGCTTGAAGAAAATGGCTGTGACTGTTCAAAAACACTTAGGAGATGTAGAGCCTCATCTATATCACCATGGCCTTATAAAAATTCTGATTGAAAAAGAGCTAAAAGAAAGAAAAGACACATGGGAACAATTTCTAGTTAGAAATTTCTTTGAGGAACCTCAGGAAATTCCTGAAGGTAGTTCAATAAGAAGGAGTAGAAGAAAAAGAATAACTGTTGAAACCCAAATTACTCCTGCTCAGGAAATTCCCGCAGCTAGCACAGCAAGAAGAAGTAGGAGGAAAAGAACAATTGAGGAAATCCAAAACACTCCTACTACTACTATGGAAAGAACTGATAGAGAAGAGAGATTGGTAAAAAGAAAGAAGAAGGAAATCAAAGGTAAGAAGCCAATAATACCAAAAGGGAAAGAAACTATTGAGACTGTACATAAAACTCCTTCTTCTGAAGAAGAAGATCATCAAATGCTCTCTGAAAGATTAGTTTATCTTCAAAAACAGTCATCCATGCCCAAGAAGGCAGAGAAAGGAAAACAAAAACAAAAGGATAGTGTACCACAGCGTGTGAGGAGAAGCAGCAGACTTAAAGGGAAATTGAGAAAAACGCAAATTAAGGGTCCTCATTTCATTGATTTGGGTGAGGAGACATCTGAACAGTCCCCAACTGACCATAGTCCATCTCAGTCAGTTAGTGAACCTGGTTCATTCCATTCCCAATAAGACAATGAACATACTCCATCTTATTCTCAGCAAAATATTGATGTAAGCCCTCCTCGGCCAGATTTTGAACATAACTCTCCTTTACAGCATTTTGGGGACAGCCCAATAAAAATGACACCTGAAATAGACCCCAAGCAGCAGGAGGTATATGACTATATATAATCTTTGGAAAAGGCAGCCACAGGTCCAAGTACTTCTTCTATTCAGCCTCATACATTGCAGGATGATTTAGTTCAATCATTAAAACAGGAAATTTTTGAGCTGGAGCTTTTAAATAGGCACATAAAAAATGAAAATGAAACATTGAAAGAACAAGGCAAGCTGGACAAGATCATCCATGACAATACTATGTTACATTTGGGAATATGGCAAAAGAAGAATAAGAAATTGAAAAGGAAATGCCAGAAATTGAGCAGAGCACTTGTAAATATCAAATTTAGGTGCTTAATGAAGAAACCCAGAATGATGGCAGTACCAAGGAAGAAGAGAAGAAGATTGGATGTGCTGGCTGAAGTATCAAGGCACATGAATTGAAGAAAGAGTATCAAAATTTTGGTTGCATGAGGACATGCAACACCTTCACAGTGGGGGTATGTTGAGTCCCAAATTTGCATCTTTTCCATACACTTTTCCATACCTTTTTCACTCTCCTAAACCTCCCAAATTGTCAATATCATGTGCAAAAGAGCATTTAACATGGTTTTTAATTATATTTTTTTGTTTGCTATTTGATCTAGATTTTTTTCATTCAGCTGCGGAATCTTGCCACTTTCCGCAGCTGCTGCAACTTTCCGCAGCTATTTTGTGAAACTCTATGCTACAGGTGTCTACAAGGGAAACGAGCCACATGGGCAGGTCAGGAATGACGTGGACATGGTTCGTGTCCTATTGGTTCAAGCAAACTCATCCAAAGAAGCCGCGGTCAAAAGCGTCCACATGGAAGTCAACCATGGAGTTTCATGTCGGCCGGACTCTGTTTCGTGTCACATAAAGATCCATACGGCCGTTTCTAAGCCTGCGGAGGTTAAATCGACATCTGTACAGGGTTCTAGAGTCGAATTCAAGCATCCACCTTTCGTAGATCTACTTTCCAACACAACCATACTCCTATATCCGTGGACGTAGTGGTCTATGTGCTCTCCACTAGCATGAACTTTAGGAAACAGTTATAGTTTGTTGTTATATATATTGCGTTTGCATACGCATATGAAGTTAGTCGTTATTAGTGAATGTAGTCTCTGTTATCTTTTGATTAGTTTGCTCTGTAGTGATTACGCTGCACTTGTGCCATAACATTACCATTATGTAATGACTGCTTTTTAATATGAGAAAACTCTGTTTTTCAACTTAATTCGTATTTGAGGACCGTTGCCAAGGCTGTGTAGAGGTCCCCTGCTCAGCTAAGGTTTTGTGTATTAGTGTATATTTCTCATTTCGTTTCTTTAAAAATCATTGTATCATAATCCATTCATATGTTCATACTTTGCAGTTGTTTCATTTCTGTTTATACACTTCCATAATTTCCATTTCATTTCTGTCTTTCATGCTTTATGATTGTTAATCACTGATCAGTGTTTATGTTTTTTAGGTTTTAGATAGGCAGCCTGGGCATTTTCATAGCTTTTTGACTAATGACATGGAACTAACATTGTTCTGCTGCTAGTTTGCTTTTCATAGCTTTTGTTTAATTTCAGTATTGCTTTGTACATTTCAGTTTTGTTTATCTGCTTCAGTAGTTAAAATTTAGATATACTAATCTACTCATAGCATCTTCAGTTGCCTCCGAAAGCCACAGCTGGACTGATGGTGAGGAATTTCATTATGAAATGTGTAGTTTAGTATTAGTTTCTTTTCTGCAAATTTAGATATACTAATCTGCTCATAGCATCTTCAGTTGCCTCCGAAAGCCACAGCTGGACTGATGGTGAGGGATTGCATTATGAAATGTGGAGTTTAGTATTAGTTTCTTTTCTGCAAATTTAGATATATTAAATCATGCATGACATCTTCAGTTGCCTCCGAAAGCCACAGCTGGACTGATGGTGAGGGATTGAATCATGGGTGTATGGTTTAGTATTAGTTTACTTTCTGCAAATTAAATATCAGTTACTCAAGTTGTTTATGATTACTTCCGAAAATCATAGCTGGACTAATGATGAAGGGTCATAAGATAAATTGATGTAATCTGATTTAGATTTATTTTGTTGCAATTTTGAATTTCCTTAAGCATAGTTCTTTTGTGTTTAGTTGACATCAAGAATAGTTTAGTTTTCATGCTCACTAGTTTACTGTTTTGATTTATTAGATTAGCAGCACCTTTTCATTTCAGCAGCACATTTTCATTTTCCTTTTTAAGTCTTGTCATTGTA